>JACJUY010003514.1:13326-45933 GCA_014220935.1 Platorchestia sp. MABIK
TGCATGTGCTGCCAGACAAATAACAGCTGCATGCGCCACAACACACATTACAGCTGCATGTGCTGCCAGACAAATTACAGCTGCATGCACCACCACACGCATTACAGCTGCATGTGATGCTAGACAAATTACAGGTGCATGCACCACAACACACATTACAGCTGCTTGTGCTGCCAGACAAATTACAGCTGCATGCGCCACAACACGCATTACAGCTGCATGTGCTGCCAAACAAATTACAGCTGCATGCACCACCACACGCATTACAGCTGAATGTGATGCTAGACAAATTACAGCTGCATGCGCCACAACACACATTACAGCTGCATGTGCTGCCAGACAAATTACAGCTGCATGCACCACAACACACATTACAGCTGCATGTGCTGCCAGATTCCATAATCTATTCACACGTTTACACCACTGTGTCTAATTACTGAATATTTTATTCTTTATCTAGAATTGGAGGCACCAGCTGGCCGTAGTGGTTCTACACTGGATTTAGAATGCGTTTTCAACTGATATTTCTCCCTAGACGAGGTGAATCATTCTGTTAATGCTCGTTCAAAGGTGATTTTCAATTCCCTCGGCCAGCCCTTTCTGTACTTCATGATCCAGCGGATTCATGAATATTCGTTTTGTAAGATATAGAAGGGAAGAAATGCATAATAAATAAGACTAGCAGTCGCGACGTTCCTCGCTAAAAGTTTGGATGAACTGCATTGGTGTCCTTATGGTTAAATTGTGTATACGACTATAAAAAAAATTAAACTATCAGCATGGAAAAAACTTTTAAATAATTCAGCAAACTTCCATCCTCAAAATTTGCGAGATAGTTAAGCGGCCCGAATTAATATCTGCAAGCATTATACTCAAAGAAGTAAGCCCCTAACATCAGCAAGTGCAAATCTGGGAGGGATTTTCAAACAATTTACGCAGTCGTTGGGGCACAGTTTCCTGTGTAAGTGCTCCAACACGCTCTGTGTTTTCTGGCCAAAGCTTATAAATTTCGAAATTTGACCCCTCATCGTCTAGAGTAAGGTCGCCAGATGCTGAGAGGTGAAATTCTATTTGAGATAACTTAAACTTGTGAGTGTTGGTTGAAGAAAAGCAGCACGTGGCGTAGACAAGTCAACTTAAAAGAACTAACGAAGCCAGCTGCACCAAAACGATGACGCAAATTGTTTGAAAACCCGCCGCCACAGTATCTGCGAGATGTATGGAGCTGCTGACGTACTTCCTAATTTCAATATCGACATTAGCGATCGCATGTGAAGCTCTTTTAGAATTTGTGTGGTGAAAATTGTACCCGTAAATTTCTTCATAAAATGCTCACGTTCGAGAAAATAAATGTATTGAACGGTGATGTAATAGCCTAAAATATAAACAGCAGTGAGTCAATTATGACAAATATTGATTCTTGCAAATCAAACTTCTTTTAGATATTTCAGTTTAATATCAATTGTTGGATTAAGTTAAACAGGTAACAATTGCTCTCAAAACCGTATGCATGAAATACATGAAAATTATTGTTTTTTATCATTTTTAGGGCATCCCTTATGTGATGGATTCGATATCATGGATCACGTAAAACTCCGGCAAGTATCAGCAAATAGGATAAAAGTTTAATTGTGCAATTTTTAAAAATTTAAATTTCGTTGCAAAAACTTTAGCCCAAAATTCGACATAACAACGTCCAGCATGAAATCGATTAACTCAGTTATTGCGCTCGTGTGCTTTTCTGCCATGTCTCATACAGTTGATTTAGCTTCCACTTATCATTCGTGCTAATTTACTCTTCCGCCTCATGTCTCAAGCTTTGACATCATTGTCCTGAGAATTTTTAACTCGTGGGACTAAACTGGTCTGTCTAAAACATTAATAGAACGAGTCAGAACTTGAATGGTGTATATTTTGGATCTCTCTCAACGAAAAATGAGTTCCTGAGTGATTTTCTACTTTCAGATGGATACATTAGCGTCTGAAGTACGTGTTCATATTTTATATAGACTGACGTACGTCGGTCTATTGAACCCTAAGGCAAGGGCATGGGACTGAAAGGGCTCAAAAAATAGGGTATTTTCAGACGAGCCTCAGATTATGAATACATCCACTCCATAGTTTATTTGCACTCAATCTGGATTGGCCCAGCACCGATTGTGCAGTTTTTGTCCATCCAATTGTATTTATACATCTTTATGCTAATTTGTGTTCATTCAAAATGGCCGCCATCGTGGTGAGATTTCGAAATGCAACTTAAAGGATGTCACTACATCCAAGTCAACACATAACGATTCTTCCTGAAACTTCATTAGCGAGCTATTGTACTTAGAAGTATCTTATCACCTATAAAGACTTCAAGAAAATATTTTGTAACGAAACTGAGGCGGCCTACATCTGATAAATGAAAAGTGTTATTTTTGCAACGTGAGTTCCAAAACTAAATGGACATAGCTCAGAAACTATTAAAACTAAAAAGTTAATTGTAGTCCTAACCGCGCTGGTATGCATACTGCACAACTCAGCGAAATTTCTTGGATATTCATGGTATAGTTCCTGAGAATTTCTGACATGCAGGGGTAAAAAGTATGTGAATAATTAAAGAGTTGACCCTAAGAAAAAAGAGCGTAATTAGGTGTTATTTCAGCACGCTTTTCAGAGTTTCTGAGACAATATTGAACGCTCAAACATGGTCAACATTAAAGATAAAAACCTATTTTACATTTTTCGGTGGAAATCCCATAAAAAAATTTGGGGAAAAATCAGATTTCTGACCGACCCTTGTCTTAAATTTAACGCAAAGGACACTTTAAAAAGCGCTGAATGAGCCCCAAACGAAGAAACTTCGTTTCACAGTGCGAGTTTGGTAATTGGGGCCCCAGACTTATGTAGTACCAAGTGAAAGTCTGACAAGCTTCATGCTGTCTGAAGGAACATATTTTCTGATGTTTTATGCACTCTAAGCAACTTTCCTCTATTCCAGCGACGTTCAGTAACAAAGCCTTTTCATACATGGCACACAAATGGGTCAATTATTTTCAAAGTTAAGTATTTCTCACCAATCATCTTCCAAGTAACTTTACACCCGGTGAACATGTTTTGAACGTTTTCGAACAAAGTATACTGACTGATTTTAATTTTACGGATCATCGTTTTCTCGTCTTAATTATACTACGAACGTCCAAATGATCAGTCTTGGTCTGCCTGTCTGACTTACCCCACGATTACTCCCCGTGTCTTCCAACGAGTTTGGGGCTTTTAGATTGTAGAAAATAATCGGGTAAGCTGTCATGCCAAACATACCAAAGACATCCAACTTTTATCCCATGTTTGGGGGCTTTCTGCTCCGGTAGATAAACATTCCTTACTTCCGAAGGGTTATCCATTGTCTGAAGAATATATTTTGAAAAATGGAGAAAAATATACAGTAAGAAACAAAAGTTGAGGAAATTATCATCAAATATAGTGGTTTCAATATTTGTGACAACTTATTTTAAAACTATTTTTCCCTGAGTATCGCTGTTTGTCACCTCAAATAGAAAGTGTGTGGTTTCAGTTTTCGAGCGTTTATTGCGAGTAACTTAGATTTCAATTTCAAAGTAAATAGAATTATTCCTACTGGTGTAGACTGTATAAAAATCTTCTTCCAATAAGCTGTCTAGAAATTAGAGATTGCTTCTTTTAACAAGCAAAAAAATTTATAATCAAACTTTAAGGTCGAAAAGTGATCGTACGTTTTATAGGAAAGAAATACAACTAATTTATACCAGAACGAATTTACTGCGTTTGGTACAGACAGTGAAGAAGATCGATGATCTGTTACTGCACAGAACGTGAATCTCTAAAGCAGCATAAACGTTTTTAGTGACAATCAATTCGCACCAAATATAGCCTGGCATTGGTCGTGAGGTGCTGCAGCAGGCGGCCGCTGCGGGGGCTGCAGAGCGCAGCTCCGCACGAGACTTCAGGCCGCTCGGCTCTTGAGTGCAACAAACTGTCTTTTCCTCCTGCAGATTCTCTCTCAGGAAATCAACCATCGTTGAAATTAATTACGTTACTACTTTGTCCCGCTCAGTGATATGCGCAACTACGTTCATCTTTCTGAGACAGTCGGATCTAATAAGCATGGACATGCTAGTAGTTGCTGCTAGTTGAATTATGATTCACAAGGTGTCTCAGTAAAATTAAATGCACGCATTGAAACATGTAGGCTTTATTTTTATCGCTATGCTAACTTTATTCCAAAAAAACTGAGCTCCACAGACAAAACGGAGTGCATTTAAATTCACTGGAAAAATGTTGACACAAATCAAATATTTCCTGTCAAACAGAATTATAAAAATGTTCCTTCCGCAAAAATTTCCTCAGACAGTTTTCGAAGTTATCGAAGTTTGTTTATTTCCTTATTTTTACCTGTGTTTCATGTTGCTTCTGCTTAATTCCTCAAATTCAAACTTCATGATTCAAGAGGATGAAAGTTGCTACACTAGTGGGGGCCTCTTTCTGAATTTCTCTTTTACATTCTATCTCGTTATTTCAACTTCATTTCCAGGAAAACACAAGCATTTCCTCGTCAATATCCAATGATCAAAGCTCACTGTGGCGACAATGTCTGCTCGTGTCGGTGAGACCTGAAAATAAAATAACAAACTACATATAGCCCTCCAAAAGGGAGAGGATATGTTCAATATTCTATGAATTACATACATTTTGAGTTTCCCATTCATTATTACCTGCTACATAAAAAATACACAAGTTAGCAATTAATCTTCAACTCTAAAGGGGACGAACAATTGAAGTTACTCATGCTCATCAACTTCCCTGAATGTAAAACTCTCTCATATGAATTGATTTTTACATCATTCACTTTGCACTACTCGCGAGAAGATGCTGTCATTGAACCACTTAAGCAATGTAGAAAATAATATTTCCTTCTAGTTTTAAAGTTTATCAAGTGTTCATTGGATGCCAAGCCATTCCATAAAAGGAAGCTTTTGATAAAAAGTTTGCTTTAGCCAGTGAACAACAATAATATATTTAGAGGCCTGAATGCAAAAAAACTAATTACATGTGAATGAAGAGAATAATTGACTGTCTATAGTGACAACGTAAATCTGTGTCAAGCATAGCTTTCAACGCCTATAATGACGAGGGCTGTCCTAATTATTAATCAGTGTTCTATTCACACACATTCACGAGCTAAGAGTTATCATAGCACCTAAAGAGTCCTGTGCTATAAAAAAATGTTAAACATTAGGAATACCGCACATTTAGGTACAGAAACTTATCTAAGCCACCAGTATGTGAAGTGTCGAAGCGTGAGCGCATTTTATTAAGACACCCTGTGCCCTGATAGCAGTGGCTTAACTTGTGCTTGGCCTGAATTTGCGCCGGGAACGAGGGCAGTAGGACGTACCATTGGCGACCTGTCAAAACAAGCGACCACTCGATACTAAACTCGTTCCCCTAATATCTATCATAAAATGCTAGTGTGCTGGGCTCGGTGCCAGACGAACAGCATTTGCTGACCAGTTAACAATCGCATACATGCATGAACAATGTTTCTCGTTGGAGTTGACAATCTCTGATCTCACTTCCTATTCCAAAATACATAAACCAAAATTAAATCTTTTAAAAGTATGTTGTCCAACTATGATGAAAATGGCAAGTAAATTTCAACAATACGAGGCAATAAAAGAAGGGAATGAGATGGCGAGCTTGGCAGGCGTGAGCTCAGCAAGGCGGGTTGAGGCGGTTGGCACCTGTTGAGGCAGCCGTGCTGCGCGGCGTGCGCGGTGGGCAGTGGCTCACGCGCCCCTCACTCAGCTGGGCCTGCTGGCAGCGACTTGTGGTGTCCGCGCTGGACGTGTGCCTTGTGCAGCTCATTTGTCTCGTGTGTCTCCGATTGAAACTTTTCCAAAATGACTCGGAGTAAAAGTCACGTCCTTGTATGAAAAAATTGGCGAAATACAAAATGTGAACTGTAATTTGGGCCTGATATTAAAATATATTTAACAAAGCTATGCTTTCCTCAATACTGTTTCTTCTTATTATTTCTTGTTATGGTTCCTCAGAGCGAATATCCTCTTGTATGAGTGCATGTTGACTTCATATGAGGCTGATTTTGTATTACTGTTAAAGCCGCTGTAGCGCACATTTGTTTTTTTGACATGGGTTACGATTTTCTTTGATTATGAGTGAAGATGACTTAAAAGGAAGTAGACAATAAAGGACAATGTAGGCTAGACTTGCAACACCTCAACTACTTCTGTGCAATAGTGACCAAGGTCACAGTGTAGGTTCTGGCTTTGTACTCAGATGCTGCGAGTTTTGCCAGTCCTGAACAAGGACCTGTACTATGGCAATGATGATCTCATCGTCTCGTCATTGAAGTAAAAATTCAAGTTTGATTTAGCTGATATTGACAAACAGTTCAGAATTTGCTCTGACTTTTGTATCATTAAATTTCCACAATAACTTATTGCACAACTCACTCCAAAAATAAATTAGAATTTCATTTGACCGTCAATCTAATTGCATCTTGAACAGAACGTAATTTATGATCGTACTCTTCCTACCGCCCTACTCAGAAGTCAAATCAGTCGATTTACTGAGGAACTAAAGGAAGGTGATCTCTGATTATTTTCTTTTGAAATGAAGAGCGAACATTTGTGAATTTGAAGTATGGATCGAGTAAGATTGCAATCTAGATCACCAAATGGTGACCGGACGTAAAAATTTGACTGCATCCACGGCAGCGAGTAATGTTGTCATGTATGATGTGATGTGCTTTACTTTGAGTCGCAAAACGAGGGCAAAAATCTGAGCCAAAACAAGAACTGCGGTGGTGTGTATCAAGGGGAGCAAATTAAACATCTAATATGTCAACGTCTAATAGAATGTTAGTTTCGAAATTCCTTGGAAAATCGAAATTTTTAACAGAGAGGGCCATGTTGACTCTGCAAAATACAAACCAGGAATTTTTATCATAACGAAAAACCAGAGCAAATGGGCACTACCTAAGATAAAAACCGTCACCTTAGAAGGAAGAAAAAGCGAAAAAAATCATAATTCTTTTATGAAATCATTCACTGTGTTTGAGTAAAAGATTAGTTTTTTCCATATTGTCATTGCGTTTTGAGTGAACTGTAAAACAAATTAATAATGTTTTAGGAAATCAGTTAAAATCATTTAGCACCTAAATGAAGTATTTGCTTTTACTGTCGATAGTTCATTTGTGTCATATGAAGAGTCAGACCTCTTTCGTATGATATGGTAGTACAGGAGTTGGTGCAGATACCAGCAACGGGCTTGTGCAATGCAGGGTTCACATCGTCGAGACACGTGAGAGATTTATTAAAGAATGGCAGGTAGTAGTGAAGAATATCTCTTGCGTTTCTACATCGTAGCAATATTTCTAAGGCTAGAGCGTCGTTTTTTCTCTGAAAGAGAAAAAACGACGTCCTCAATTCCCTCTTATCTCTGTCCTCAATTCCCTGTCCAGCTGAGGAAAAAATATCAAAGCGTATTCCAGAACACTCAGAAAGAGGCATTGACAAAAGACAGAAATTAATAATTTACATTCTAAAGTCTAAGATACAGGAGCATAGCTGAGGACGGAGCACAACTGAAGTTGGCCGACCGGAGAGCGTTGCATTACAGTGCTTCAGTGTACCATTACTGTATTTTTTATTTTATACAGATTTATTCAGTCATACTTTGCGCCAGGAACCTCGTCTACAGAATACAAAATGTGAGTAGAAATGTACGCTTGAGTAAACATCGGACTGCAGACTAGAATGTTGAGTTGTTCTTGTTGTCGTTGTTGTTGTCGTTGTTTTAACTCCTATGTTCGCGGGCTGCATGTTTCTGGAAATTTACTTCTCTGCTCAAAATAAGCAATGGGACATCAAAAACTTCTTATATCAGAAGCAGCATTTCCACTTGAAAGCCTCCCTGATAGGCCCGTCCCGTTATTCCTTTAATTTGATTAGATCCTAAAATCAACAGATGGAACTTATCTGACATCAATGTTTGTTCATCGTTTGAGGCACATTGCTGGCTCTGGTTTCCAATTAACATTATCAACTAACTACGTTAACAAAAATTGCAATCAATCCTTCAATTTGAATACATTCTAATCCGTTTCTATTCCATAAAAGTCTTGCATAGAATTTAGTTAGAGCATAATTGTTGTCCAATTTTTTTTCCGTAGTTCGATGGGTGTTTAGGTTTTTTTTTTAAGAATAGAACATCTGGAATACAAAAGTGGTAGCAAATGTAACTTTAACTTAGAACTCAGCTAAAATGAAAATATCAGTTTCCCGTCGTTACCTACCGTTTTCCGCCAGTACTGCACAAAAGATGTCTTGGATGTTTATAAGAAGAAATAGAGCAGCCTATTTATTTCACTTTTTATTCTAAGATCACTCCGTAGGAATAGAATGTGGTAGCGGAAACGAGGCGATTTGCACATTTTTTATATTTCTATCCAAACCCCATGCCATCTGACATCAACCGCGCACGTACGTGCATAGAAGTATTTAGAAAATGTCCAGAAATATGTTATGTCAGCTAATCATCTACAGATAAAATAAGCAAGGTTTTCTGATGACTTCATTATGTAGTAATGTATCCCCGAAGGGTGACTGCAACATTTCGTGATTTGTTTTATTTCCATAACCTCGTCATTGACAACACTCATTATTGTACTCATTCCTTCGATGCTCACACATTAACCATACATCCACAAAAGCTAACTCGGTTCCTAAATTCAGTGAACAAAGCTATTTTCTGCAAAAAAATCGAACACTTTCATTTATTGATAAGATACGTTAATTATCTACTTCAACGGCACATTTCAAAATACTAACTCTACTAATTTCACTAGGTAGCTGTTTTCTATGAAACCCACATACAAAGCCCTCTGTGATAAGCTGTGACTTTTGGCTTCACTGATGAGGACTAAGGTGCTGATGATCACAGATATGAAAGCCACCTTCTTTCACACAGTGAGACATTGGTAACTATTGCGTAACTTTGAATTTTTACGTACTATCTATCATTATGGCTTCATCCTACAGAACATTAGAAGCACTAACTTAATTTTCTCAATAAATAGCTGCTCAACAGCTGCCCAAAATGTTATACTCCACAACTTTAGAGTACTGCAAAAAATTGTTGATGTACTGAAAACTCTGTGAAGGAAATTAGTTGAACGGTGGTTCAGATTTATAAAAATTTAACTACCGATTTTTAAATCGCAACCTTGCGAAAGCAATCGTTTGTGAGGAGCTATTCGTGCCTGTACCAGACATGCAGACAGACCTTCGCTCATCTCATAACTTCAAGGGTCAGGCGAACCCTGAAATCAATGCTCATCACAGCCCTGCAATGTCAAATAAAATCTTAGATCATCAAAATACTTTGCTTGCTCTTCTCAAGCCAACACAAGACCAATGCCATTGTATGGAGGAAGTGGCAAGTGCTGCGTTCATCTGCTCACTGCTCCAGAATCACAATGGTGCATTTCAGTACTATGGACATCAATGCTTAAGAACTCCAAAATAAAATAAGCGCCAAACTAAGTTATGCAATTTCTCAACTTCCAGCATGCCTGGCACAAGCACCGGAGCCAAAATGCCCGACGGCATTTCCCTGCAGGAAATCATGAAATCAGCTTCACTGCCCACCGCGAATGGAGACTGCAGCAGCAGCGACAGCACTGAAGAGCCTGCTCCCTCCGTCGCATGCAAAGAGTGCGGCAACACCTCCAAAAATTCCCGAGCTTGTGGTGGCTGCTGGCAGGTTCGTATAAAAACATTATTCATTTTAGTGTATGAACAAATTACAACCGAAATTAATTATATTTATAAAGATTGTACCAAAATAGTAATAGTAACGATCCACGTTAACGACACCTTTGTATAAATATAATTACACGGATAGTGTCCCTCGACGATAAAAATTCCCTAAAATTTTTACTCATTTTGCTCAAGGTAATCCGAAAATAATTAAAACCTTACCATTTTTCATCCTAATCTTGCTATATTCGTTTCTGTCTCAGGTGTGGTATTGCTCCAAAGCCCATCAGGCAGCAGGATGGGGTAAACATCAACGAGATTGTAAACCTTGGAAGCTCAGCAAATCGCCCGACCGTGGAAGGTTTTTGGTAGCAACACGCGATATTGCTCCTGGAGAACTTCTTCTGTCTGACTCTCCAATTCTGATTGGGCCCAAGCAAATCACCGAACCCGTTTGCCTAGCCTGCTATCGTCCAGTCGATGGCCGATATCGCTGTAAGAAATGCGGATTTCCGATGTGCGATTCAGACTGCCAGCAAGCTGAGGCTCATGAGCCAGAATGCGAAGCGGTGAGCGAGTCAGGCATGCCGGTTAAGGTGTCCCTGTTCGGTCAAAATAATTCACTGTACGAGTGCGTCACTCCTTTGAGGCTCCTTGGCCTGAGGGACAACCAAGTAAGTCTGTGGAGGCGCTTGATGACCCTCGAAAGTCACGATGAAAGACGTTCCCGCACTGAGAATGCAGCCATAACACAGCGCACTGTGGTAGACATCATAACTCAACGGCTCAAAATTGATAGGTATGACGAAGAACTCATTAAAAAAGTACTCGGAATAATTGACACCAATGCATTTGAAATTCGCCTGCCTGACTCTTCTATTCAAGGAGTGTTTGGCCAAGGTGCCATGTTAGAACACTCATGCATTCCCAACACTCACCGCACTTTTGATGCAGACCTGAACCTTGTAGTCCGCGCCGCGATACCCATCAAAAGAGGTTATCACTTGACATCCTGCTACACAGAAGTTTTAGCGACGACTGCTACAAGGCAAGAACATCTTCTCACTTCTAAATTTTTTACTTGTCGTTGCCCTCGTTGCGTTGATCCTACTGAGCTCGGCACGTTCTGTTCTGCCATCGTTTGCCCTAACTGCCCGAAAAGCAGTAAACCAACAAAGACGTCGCCAGCTGCGGCGGCTGCGAAAGGCAAAGTTGGTACCCCAACCTCGGTGGTCGTCCCTACAGATCCGCTCTCACCTTCATCAGACTGGAAGTGCATAACTTGCTCAACACCTGTCGACTCTGACTACATAATCCGAATGACATCAGTGATGACAGAAGAAGCTGATGAATTAGAGTCAACTAACCCAACAGTGAAAGCTTGTGAACAATTTCTTGAGAAATGGTCGGCAACTTTCTTCACAAACTACGCTAGTCTACTCAACGTAAGTATGTATAAGTGTAAATTTTGTGTTGATTTGTATGAATCGGTTGACATATTCACTCAAGTACGGTCGACTCAAAACTGGATACAAATTTTGGGGCAGATGTAAACAAGTGCAAGTATAACACAGGGAATGTGTATTGATTTGTAGTTGTTTTACGCATTCATATTTGACAGTTAATTGATTTCAGCGCAGGGGTACAGGAAGCTAATTTGTAGTACAACTATATTTTCTATCTCTGCATTCATGTGATTACGAGCGGGTACAAAAATTTAAACTAACCAAATAATTCACTTCTTTTTACAGATTAAATATGTCTTGCTACACTTGTATGGCTCGGAACAAGGTTATGAGTTCGATTCTCTTTCGCCAATGCATTTGTTACGGAAGGAGGCACTCTGCAGACAGGTCCTTGCGGTTGCCGACACACTCGTACCAGGTATGATGTTCAGAAAGCTTGTATAACCCAACAGTACGCGTGTTCTTTCCCACGTCTTTCTGATGCACCTAATATTTGAAAACAACGTAGGGGATTGATTTTTTCATAAGTACGTAAAACTGATTTACACCTGAGGTATTTTATTTTATAACGCTTAAACTTACATTTCCATAATGTAGTAATCATGCTTCGAATTGCTGCGCGTATTCTAAGCAAACCGACGATCATGGATTCGAGTTCTTACTAATTAGTCCAAAGAGAGTGAAAGCTGTGCCTATCTCGCGCACATGAAGAGTCATGAGGAAAATAACACAACCCGTTGGTGTACTGTAGTTTTAAAGTATCAGTCAACGAATATTTTCAAAAATGCACCATAGATGCATATGAAGGTGTATGAAGGTGAAGATGAAGGTGTTTGCACCATTGATGCAAACACCATAGACCATTTGCACCATAGATGCAAATACAGTGTCATAGGAAAGCTAATGTTCAAAATTCCAAATATTTATCAGAAAAATCAATTGTATATTTCTCATCTAGAAGATAAACTCTACTAAGAGTGAAAGAAAATTATTGAAAAGGTCATCAATAAACTTGATCTATAATCAAATCTTTCTCATTCTGAAAATGAATGTCAGAGACGTGATGTTAATTTCAGTAACCCACTGATTTTTCCGTTGGATTGTAATCTCATCATCAGAGTGAAATTACAATCCATCAGAATCAATGGTAAAAAAGTTTTAGAAATCATAGAGCAGGTAAATCTTGCAAAGCTTGGCTAAGGGAGTCTGAGAAATGTCAAAATGTGATATAAAAGGCATCAAGTCAGGTGATGAGAGAAGATATTAGTTTTGCGTTTTCGACTGTGACTAGCCCATTTTGTAGGACGAATCTTTTTTGACAAATTCAAGGAGTCATTTTAAGCTGATATTTGAGGTTACTGCCAATCATGTGATAATCAAAAAGTTTATTTCAATTACATTCTAGAATCCTTTGCGTCGCTAGATGACACAATTGAATACAGCTCATTTCAATCATGTAACGACAGAAAGGTATTTAAGCGCTTTAATAGACAATAAGACGATCTCGTACACGAAAAACTTATGGAAAATATCAACGCAGAGTGATTCATTAAATTCACGAAAAAGTTCTTCCCACAAGATAAAGAACTCAATACTCATCAAAATACGTGAATGCGTATGAATTATTTCAAGGTGCTTTTTCAGTACGCCAGGTGTTGTCCCTCCCTCGAAAAATGATATTTTTCGGATACCAACTAAGATTTCTTATACACACATGCTCCATGGTTTCTTCTTATTACAAAATGGAAGTCTCATTGCAATAACAGCTCTTACACGCATCGAAAGGATATGAATATTCGTAAATGGTAGCTGAAGTTCCACTTCATGAATGGAAAACGTTTTAAAGAAAAAGAGCTGAAACTCGACTACAAGCAACAGACATTCAAATAAAAGTAGAAAGTTTAATGCGACTCACCACAAATCATTGTGGCAAAATTAATATGAGTTCAAAGTCAACAGTTGGTTCAGCCTAATTTGGGCATCATGTTTTTTTTTTAATCTAGGTATGTTCGACAATCAAAAGCAATGTTGTCAGTTGCTGAGTCATCTTCTTGAAATGCTGGAAGATTCAGTCATACGAGCTGATACTTGAGATAGGACGTGTTTCACAACACATGAGGTGACTACTTCCTAATTTCTGCTGCCTACACATGCTTGTGCTCAGACATACTTCAAGTTACGCTCAGAGGACTGAATTGTTGGAGAGACGGCTGACTCTAACACCGACCCGTTGGCTCGACGAGGTGCAAGTGATACCAGCTTTAATATTTCGGAAGAAATGAGGAGTAATTTATTTTACTCGGCGTGGGATAAGCTTAAAAGTAGGTCAGGCGCGCAAAAACTTGAACTTCCCTTCTTTTGCACCAAATATGCTTTAAACTTATCAAACGCCGATATCAATGAAGTACACTTTATTTTTTCTAAAATTTTTAGACTCACTGCAATTTTTGCATAAAGCGTGGAAATGGCAGAGTTGTTTTGTACTCATTCCAAAGTTTCATTTTTCTTAAATTAATCTTGCTCTGTGATGGAACTCATCTAACCTACTTTCAAAACCACGACTGGAGTCAATTTTAGTTTGTGTTGATGCTCTAGTTAAAATAGAGATGAAACGCGGCGCAGGAGCTTTGTTTAACATCGACGTTCACGTAGACTTCAGTCATGAAGTTCACGGAAGTAACTGAATCAAATTACATAATTTGTGCCATCTCATTCCAAGTTTCTGTCGCTAGCTCAGAGCGTCGAAGCAATTGCAGCTCTGAAGAAAAAAAAATTAATTTCACGCAAATTTTTCCTCCATGCGCAGATTTCGTCCTAATTTATTGCTACATTAACACGCAAAAATTTTTTTTTCTTCTCTAATGCTCCACACATTCTATTTTAAAATTAGCAAATTTTTGTGCTCCAATGATTTTTCTCACTTGAATTACGAGTGCGCAAATAGCCACTATAGCTCAACTCTTAGGTCGTGACGCAGGGAACGAAAGCAGCGGCGAACACGGAAGTCCTCACCTAAATATTAGCTTGTTGACTTTGGGCTTCCCGACCAGCTGGCATTTATTCTTGGAAGCATAGCGCCCACCACGCCAGCACCAGCTAGGTGTGGTGATGCTATAGGTGGTGCCCAGACTGTTTTAGCTGCGACCCACACGCTCGTGCTCGAACCAACTCTCGAGTTTCTCCCTCTTGCTCCACCTTGTGACGGAGAACTAAACTGCGCAGCCTTTAGTGTCAAGTTAAAATAAGTTTTTTCAACTCAAGCACGTCTATTCCATAGAAGAAAACCGCCTCAATATCTTCGCTGTTTCACATACCAGGCGAATATATGCATAGACTTAGTTTGATAGTTTTTTCAGAGAGAAGGAAAATCAAAACCAGTAAGGAAGTTTTTTCGAACTGTGAACCTATCGAATGCTTATGTTTCATCCCTGTATCGAATCCCTGTTCTTGTTTCACTTATTTTTCAAAAGTTTGAGGGATCTTAGGCGTGAAATCGAAAGCAGCAACCGTAAGCAGTCGTGGTATATTAGAAACATTAGGATAGTATCGGATCAAATCGTTAATTTGACGATTGAAAAAGAAAATATGTGTGAGTTGGAGGAATTGATTACATAAATGTAAATTTCCTCTACTAATTATAGCAAAGTTCCTTCCTATGAACGGTATGCCTTGCAGTTGATCCCCTGAGCTCAGTACCGATAAGCTACCATTTGACAACCGCTTATCTCAAACTAATCATCTTTCTGAAGCTGTGACATCAATTATGACGTATCATCTGCAGTACGTTATTCATCACGACCTTAATTTTCAGCTTGATTATAGCATAATGAATGTCATGTTTATCAACGAACCAACTTAATTTTTGGTATGAGTTCGAACTCGTCATTTTACTTAGCCTAAATAAATGAGAATTACATCGAAATTAATGAGTCCACCATGTGGTAGAACGCACCCGTCAGCTGACGTGCGGCGCCTTGGCAGGCAGCGCAGGCCGGTGTGACCAGCGTGCGCTAGGCCAGCCCGGGTCGCGTGGTGGGTGCATGGCAGCTCCAAGCGCACCACTCGCCTATAAATTTATCGATAGTATAAGTCAAATGCATAGAGGTTACTGGAGCGGTCAAATGGATGTGACCTCGTCCGTAAATTTTAAATCTATGGATGTGAGTAGTGAGTATATGTGGCTACTCATAACCTCGTCATTCGGCTGCCTCCCAGAATAAAAATTCCCTTTTGATGATTTTGTTCATTTTATATTCATAACTTCATCAACCTTGATTCTTTGGTAAATATTTTCCCTTTCACATAATTTTGCCAACACAGAAAAACAGATTTATTACTTTGGCTTTCTGAGTAGGAAGAGATTTTTGTATGCTTACACAATCATTACAATTTAAATGCCGTTGAGAAATCTATGCAATCAGCGACAGACTCCTATTTTTGAAGCGCGGGAAAAATTTTTCCGCTGTTCTTTCGTAAACTACGCAGGGGGTACCGCTGGCAAATTGTTGTTTAAATAACCCATCCTCCACCTACATGAAGAGTATTGGAGTACTAGTTACTTCAACTACCTACTCACCTATAACAAGTAATTTTATGCGCCTTATATGTATTTGAATCAATTTCATCTTCTCAAAAATATAATAATTTCATAATACATCGAATGAATTGTCCTTTGTTAAGCTTTACTATTCAACGAACAGGAAAATAACCTGTTGCAGTCTCTTTGTTGTTCCTGAAACTAATTTCGCGTGTTTACCAGGAATATCGCGCCTGCGTGGCTCGGTGCTGTACGAGTTGTACCAGTCCATCTTCTACAAGACCATCTCGATGTATCAGGGCAAAGTCATCCCCAACGAAATCGCCAAGAAGCTGGCTAAGGTGAGGCGCTACCTGCGACTTAACTTTTGGCGACCGCAGTGGGGAGACCGGGCTATTTTAGACCACCTCTTGTGAGCTCACTCTTGTCACTCCGACCTTTGTTCTCAGCAATACAGAATTTAGAATAGACGTATTAAAATGATTTCCTGAATTACAGTGATTAACTCTCGCCTTTCTTCATTGAGTGACGGTCTGTCTCTTAAGTACGGTGTAAAACCAATATTGAAAGCTACACTGCATTTCCTTTCCTTTGATACAGCACAGTTTATCAACTGACAGTCAATCAACCAAGTCGGTGAATTGAGTAACCGTTATGTCATTTCCTTGAAGGTTTGTTCAGAGCGTACCAAAAAAGATGTCTGGTGTATAGAAAAAATTATACCTGAAATTCATTGATAAAAATCTATCTGTTAAAATATAACATGATTTTAGATTTTTAATCGAAACTTCTAGTTAACCATGGGAAATAGTCTCAAGTAAGCGCCGTCCATTTTCACGACTGCGCATTTTTTTAACCGTCAATAAAATTTTTGGGATCAGAGTGTCGCTGTTCCTAATTTGCTCTTGAATGTTCCCTCCGTAAATCAGCAGCAGTGTTTTTGCTATTTAAGTATTATTTTCGTAGTCACACCAAGCCAGAAGTATTACATCTTTTATGAAGTGTGTTTTGTACATATCGATCTATGACTTGGCAATTTCAACAACTGGCTTCCTAGGCCGCCGCCTCATCTAACCCTTCCCAACTTTTTCTAAAGCGATACCGCAATGAAAAAACACACGACATCGAACGACATTTACAAGAGATTCATTTTCAAATCTAAATTTTATTTCTCAGTGAAAATAAAATAAAAACGGTAGTGAATATTTTGAAGGATGATGATTGTCCTATTTTCTGTGTCATTACGTAGAGATATAAGATAATTTCACACTCTATCCATTCTGGAACGTTTGTTTGGAGATAGATTTATTTCACTATGTGAGCTATCGTGGTAAACATTAATTATTGCACTGATAACATCGCAATTTAATTATGGAAAATTTACTTCAGAACACAAATATTTTTTGGCGATGAGGGTCTGCGCACACTTTCTTTCATTAATTCTAGTCAAGAGCAATTTAGACGTTACCAGCAAAAACCTCAGTGCAGCTGTCGTACGAGCACGATAGTTCACGCAGTGTACGTATCAACACCGTTAATAGCTTTAGGATGTTCAGAGCTTCAGTAACGGATGCATGCGAGATAAAAGTAATGGTTTTCATTGTATTTTAGGAAGGATACGACGCCCTCGTGGAGTGCGCGAGGGTGCTGAGCTACGAGCCCCCCGTGCAGCCAGAGGGGCAGCTGGGGCTGGAAGCCAAGGATGAAATCAAGCAAATGCTCAAGTGGATGAAAGATGAAGGATGGAAAACCGCCTAATTTGGAGCCATATTCGGAAGCACTTTGAAAATGTTATTTTAGCAAATGTAAAATACTTATAACTAGAATGCTTTTTGAAAAATATTACAACGCAATACGAGCCAATGTCTACGTTGAAGTCTGCGAATGAGTTTAAAAAGTCTGACTTTAATGATAATGGAATATTTTTCTGCAGACCTTTCATAACTTTAGTGACGGAACTTCAAGGAATAACTGATGTGAAACCCATATTTATTTGTAAGTTCAAAGTGAATAAGAGAGTAGTTTTATTTAGAATAATTTCGTACACACTGAGGCGCTCTCTCCATGAGTGCATGTTGCTTAGAACATAACGTCAGAGAAGTAAGTCTGCGCTGTAGGATCTCGTAAATAATTCAGTAATGTTTGTGCAACAGATAGTTTACACATAAGCTTAGGTAATTTAAACCATTTAAGTGTAGATAAATTTCAGTCTCCTTAAAATAAGCGCAAAAGATGCATTAATGCTAATTGTCAACTAAGAGGAGAAACACACATTTGCGTGGCGTTGCTCCTCGGGTAACTTAGCATAGTAATATTCGTTTAGTTTTTTCTAAAAACATAATTGTTTGAATCAGTTTTAGTACTATTGAAGGGTAAAAGCTGACATCCGTATTACTGAGTCATAAAAAATGCTGTCCCAAACTTTCGATTTTAAAGCAAAGCAGAACTGTACGTTCTATCTATTCCTAAATAAAATTAGCTGCTAACTTATTTGTCGCGAATATAGACATCAGCATTGCTAAATAAACAAGTTTTGGGAATCAGCAAGTTAGAATGGCCACAGTACTTTATTGTGATGTGCCCTATTGGTCATGACTGCGCGTGCGCAAGTGCAAACTACGTATTTACCTGGACTGTTTCTGTAGGCTTATTGCGTAGTTTTCTCTCATTTATTGTTATAATTATTTAATATAAGAACGCGTAAATTATTTACGTATTATAACCGTTTCAATTGGTCTCATTTTGCAGCACTGTTTTTGACTTTATGAGTTTTATAAGTTATTTATTTGGTGTTCACAATAGAATTTGATTTCCGAAATCCTGCATCGAAGCTTGAATGTATCTGCATAATTTCTTGTGTGGCATCAACAGGTCCTACCCTTTCGAGGCCATATTTACCCCGCAAGTTAATTTAGATAACCAGGGAATGTGTTTTGGCTTGAGACATCAGCTCTGGGAATACATGAAACTGTTCACAGGAATCTAGTAAATTCTTTCACTTCAAAATAAATTTTATTGACACGATCAAGAACTTATTCGAGTGGGAAACAAACTTGATGATTTACGGGAACCTACTCGTATATTTTTTCACATGTCGACTTGACATTGTGTGTAAATATTGTGCCAAACTCCTGGGCGTTGCATAGAGTGAGCAGCTGCACAGTTTTCTGGTCAAAGTGAAAGGAGCCTCCACAAATAAAACTGAAGCATCTCTTTTGTGGTGGAGGTTTTATGTTTCACGTGGTCAATTATGGTTTAAACAGCCTCTGCGACTGGGAGGAAGAGGGGGGTTGGGAATTGCAGTTATGGATAGTGTAAGAAATTGTTTTAGCTCAAGTTTTGTTTGAGTAGTGTTAAGTATGCTTTTCCGTTTCTTATAGAGACTGCTTTTTATAGTTTTGTTAAATTTTTATTTTCTATAACTATTTGGCAACCCCCGGAACTGTAGGATTATGATTTAACAGTTCTATTCATTTCTTGAAGAATCTGTTTTTCCTCCCGGTTTCATCAAATACACGATAGTTCTGCACAATTAAGTTTCATTCTTACCTCGACGAAGAATCAAAGCCCAAGACGAATTCACAATTCTGTACATTGGGGGAAAATAATCCCCCACATGTAATGGTACGAAAAAAACATGTGGAAAACTAGGAAAGGAAAATTTGCTGTAATTTTTCATACGCTCGATCATCAAATCTTACAGAATTTGTTTTGAATGCTGCTAAAAATTACCGAAATAGGAATAATTTTTTGAATGCTTCAAAATTGTCATGAACGAGCAGTGTATTTAGGAAACCGTTTGAAAAATAGTATATGAATGATTTTTTGTTAAAACTAATTACGACAACAGAATGTACTTTTCAGTTTCTCCACTCGTTAAAATGCAATTTTGCTGAGCATTGATTTCAAAATGTGCAACCCTTAAATAGAAATGTATTTAAATTTTATTTACAACGACATCCGTCCATTCAAAGTTTCATAAATTAAGGTAACAAGGAATATCATATCATAACCAAACCATATTATAATTTTTATCCTGATTGACATAGAAAATAGTTCGGGTGGAAATATAATAATTGTTATTATAATTAATGTTAATTTATCTTTTACAGCTTAAGGATTTCCATCTCGCAGTATTTTACGATTTAAGATTACCACTTCGCGTCGAGGTGCAGCGGGTGGACGGCGATGTAATACGAGTATATTGCACCAAATATACGTATGTGTCGTAGGAAATCTGGCTCACTACCAAACGTAATGTAATTAATTAGAAAAACAGTATTTTATTAATTGAATTCAAGATAGCTGTACAGCTCTTGACAACACTTGCACATTTCGCCTTCAATCCCAATTAAGTTATGATTATTATTTCGTATTATCTCACAAGATAATAAATAAACAAGGTCAGCCAGTACCAATGAAACATTAATTAACATTGAAATAATTATAATATAAAAAAAACAACACTCTTGAATACTAAAACAAACAAGAAGTATTAAAACTTCAAATCTATTTCTTGCTCAAGAAGTGATTCTTTCAATAAATTTAACATACGACATCATTCTAAATTCTAAATGAAGAAATTGTTGATGAACACATGAGTGACCTCCTCCAGCCTTTACGAAATAGGCGAGTCCAGATTATGCGCCTTGCTACGAGCAGCAGCTGGAGACAAGCATCAAACCAGTAGGTCAGCGAATGTTCCGCTGCGGAAAAATTGATTACTTGTGATGTTGTTAGGGAGTGCAAATCTATACATGTTGTGTGCGTCTCGAGATGTTGCCAAGCGACTCTTTTCAAAGCTAGCGTAGAGAGAAAATAAGACTATAAACATCCGAGTCTCATGTGCTTACTGTCCCAAGTTATATGAAGTATAAGAAGCTCAGCACGTAGCGCACGAAGTCAAATTCGTCGACTCTCTAGAGCGAAATTAGAACCCACGTCTACTTTTCTTAGCGTCTATTTTTATAACGGAAAAATTATGTGGATAATGCAATTCACAGTCATACTCATACGTTGAAAATTGTCGCTGTAGCGTAAATTTCCTCTTTCCTCACTGAAAACGAAGGAATGTTGACTATAGTTATTTGAAACTGTTCGACACTGATTTTTTATAACATGATCTAAACATTCCTTACGTTCCTAACCACATGTGCCGATAATTGACTATGCTAAAACCATGAACAATGCTAAGCGATGTACACACAGGGAGTTTAGCTTGTAAAACCGTGCTTGGCCCCAATCATATTCCCGTACATTGCTTCGGTAAAGCTTGTCACGTGGGCCGAAGCTTACAGTCATTAAGCTCACTGATACAACTGCCGCGAAACAATTCCAGCAGAAAACAGAATATCGGCTTTACTACTATCTAGTTAAATAACTAAATCATCATTCTCTTGCTCAGCACGGTTTTACGCTTTTTGACAGTAACTTTTTCTGAAAGATGTTTCATGTAGGTTTGATTTTGTTTTAAAATGAACTCGACATACTCATATTTACATTACGAATGACCGTGAAAAATTATTATGTATCACAATTTTTGAAATAACTTTTCCTCATTAAAACCTATGGTACGCTCAGATGATTCTACGTATTTTGAGAGAGTGTCCATCTCTATGAAAGGATTATTTCACGTAAAGAGAGGCGTTCCGAATGTTTCATGTCTAAGGCCAAGCAAACGACTGCATCGGAAGACTAAGTATTTATGAGTGTACACCTAAGCGACCCCTTGCCGAAGAATTTGATTCGCCACAAAAAAGCAGTCGAAGCCTTCAGCAAACTTTGCCCCAGTGATCAAACGAAGCAGTTTTATAATGTATACATAGAGCTTTTACTTGGCCCCAGGAAACCACGAGAAATGCTTCGAATTAGCCAAGAACTAAAAAATTACAAGGTTTTAGAACAAATAAATTAGTATTGTGTCTCACAATCATTATAGATCTGATGCAGTGCTCTTTTTCATTTAAAAATTAATACCCTATTATATTTCTTAGTACTACAGAAAGGTAACCTCTTTGAGACATGATTGCAACCCTTCTGATACACAGCAGACCCGCTTCGGTCCTTTCTTTTTGAATCATATTTTAGCTAGGTAATTGTATCAACAATTGCAAATAAATGGAGAACGACTTATGAACTTTATAAAACAAAAGATGAAATTTTCTCTTCATAAATTTAATGCAGCATTTAAAGAACTGATGTTTGAGCATTTATTAACACATTTTAAGTTAGACAGAACCGCACACGTTCGTTATGTTCTAGAGATCTTAAGTTTGACTAATACTCGTTCACTTCTGTCCCTTCTTGGTACTGATGGAGAGCAGTTTTGCTTTACTCGACAGCTCTAACAGATGTATCATGAGCTACACACGCATCATTAAAAGATGTCTCTGCCTTTGTGCTCATCTCATTATCAACAGTTCTTTATCAGTACAGGAAACAGCTAAATGAATAGGTCTTAGAAGATTTGAATTGTTTGCTATAAAACTTGAGTCTCATTTTTGTCTTACAAATCATCTCCCTTCCCTCGTTACGCTAAAAACGACGTTCCTCACACTAGACAGCTCCGCTAAATAACAAAACTAGTCTCGATTTCAAAGGTCGTAATCCATGAATAGACCTCAACATGTCACGATTTCTGGACTACATCGAGCTAACGTGAGGCATTCACGCAGTCTAATGGTACGAGGTTACGAGGTCTGGCACAGTCGCTGAAGAGCCGGAGTTCTCAGCTAGCACTCGCTCACCCATGCAGTGGGAGGAAACAAATATTTGTCCAATAAAAAATTCTTTGTGAAACAAATTTCTGATGAACTGAAACAAAACTTTTCGTTAAAATTTTTGTATATAAATGCGAAGCAGCAGAACATGAGAGAAAAATTAAGAAGATTCAACTACAAAAGTGGGTACATATATATTTTCCAAATAAAAGGGTGAAAAAATATTCGTTCAAAATAGGTACCTGATTATAAAGGGCTATGTTTTGTTTCATCGAAAGCGTTTCGTGCAGAACTTTTTAGATTGTTCCCGCAATGCGCTCAGAGCTGATTTGAACAGCATCTAAATACTATTGTCATCAGTCAATAGGGCAGCATCATGAAAGTGCGGTACAACCATGGCTGAAGGCAGCAAAAATCATAATTTAGATCTGAATAGCATGCGAGGCTTACCTGTACATGAAAATACCATAAAATGAAGATATGGCAGGTGAGACACATGAGGATAGCAGAAAATCGTTTTCTACAGTTTCAAGGCAAAAGACTCAAGGAACTGCAGAAAACGGAAAAAGATCACGTGCACTCCTGAATATATCTCCAAGATCATTGGGGAAAACACTAACAAATTTAAGAAGAATCTGACGCAAAGTTGCAACAAGGTTTGTCAGTATCAGCCATCATTGCTTCACTTCACACCATAAGCAATGAACTCCATTTAGATCAACTGAAATTGCGTTTTCCACGGAAATCTTCATTGTTGTTGTTTGAACTACGTACTGATATCTGGTTGAAATTTGCTCATGAACACAATAATAAATCGGAAATATTCTTGGAGGATTCTATGAATAGTTCAGAAAAAATTAATGATTTGGTTGCAATTCTCGAAATCATGCAAGGAGGAAAGACAGTACTGCCTTTGTATCGAGAAACAAATTCTGCGGTAAAGTTTGAAGTAGGGATGTCTAGGGATGTTTTTCCGCATTAATGCCTAAGGATGTTTTTCCTCAGGGGAACTGGCGAGGAACAAATTATACGTGGTAGAACGTATGCAGAACTATACCAAGATATCCTGAACGCAAACTTGCATGTTTCATAGGCAAAACTGGAGTTCCCTGTAGAGTGAAAATTCCTGCAAGATAACGACATTTTGCAGAACAAATTCTACCAAGAAATGGCGTAGTGATTACACTGTAAAACAGCTCGTTTGGCCCAGCCAGTCCCCAGACTTTAACCTTGCTGAAAATTTCAGGAGTTATTTGAAAGCTAATTCTCTGTCAAGAGATCCAAAATGCATCCAAGATCTGAGAAAGAAGTACATAGTAGAATGGGTTAATATTCCTGTAAATCATTAGTTAAAAGTTAGAGAAGTCGATTGATTGCTACGAAAGTGAATAATCTAAAGTTAAATCCGCATTGATGCGTCTGATTATTGAAATGAAAAGTGAGGTGAAAATCGCTCTACGGATGGGCATTTTATTAATACAAATAATGAAGTCTAAATAAATAAATTTGAACGAACTAAACAGTTCATCTTCAGCTAAAGAATTTTACGACAAAACAAAACAAAAATGAATAAATTAAAACTACACTATACAAAAGAACACTACAACATAGGCAGAAAAAAGTCGGAGGTCTAAAACTACGAATAAAAAATAAAAATAAAACAATTAAAAAAACGTAAACTAATGATCACGTATTTTTGACGAGAAGAGGAAAAGCACTTTGAGCATCATTCAGAGGGGGTCTGAGCTTAAAGATGTACAACGACTCAAGGATGCGTAAATCAATCATGTGAGGGGCACCAGCAAGGATTTTAAAACGGAAACAGGGACGTTACAGTTTTCAGCATGGGATCGAACAGAGGACAGTGGAGAGGAACCAAGAGGACGACCGGTTCTACAGCTGCGCCCAGCATGGTCAGCGACTCTGGACATACTGTAGGAGTACAACATAATAAGAGTAAGTGAATAAGACGTATGCTACAAAGTATTGAAATATGGTTCTCTATTTGTGTTCAATTGTACGAGTACTTCTTAGCCTCTATATTTACAAAAATCTGTATATTTTCATCACTTGTAAGTTTTCTTGATTTTTCTGGTATATTCTGTCTCTATGTATTTTAGCGAAAACATTTTGAAGATTAGTTTTGTTACAGTTCTTCAGAAATTTATTCAATAAATAATCTCTTGGTGTACGAATATTTGTTTCCTCACACTGGAAATTGTTTAAGGAACAGGAAATGACAGAAAATTATATCAACTTATCATAAGAGAATACTAATGCTCCCTATGAAAAAAACGATCGAATCTCTTTTTCACTGCAATAGTCATTTCTGAACAAATATTCCTCAGGATGAGTTCGTGAGCTCGAATTTCTTTAATCCCAGCCACTGGAAGCAGTGATGAGCTCCTTCAAAAAGACTCCGAAAAAAATCCCTCACGTGCTGTGTAGTGAGGTTGAGAGCTTTAGAAGCAAAGACGAGCAGTGGACGCTTTTGAGAAGGAACTAAAAAAGACCGGCTAGCATAAAATATAATTATGACTAACCATCATTCAATTTCAGCTGAGAAAGCACCATCAAGTTTCAATATTCACTGATATTCACAAGGTTTCTTCCATACGATTAGCATGATATGTGCTTCGCAAGGTCGACATTTCGAGATGGAAAACGATCGCTTTCTACCGAAAAATAATGATCACAAACTTGCTATGTTGACAAGAAATTTAATGGAGTCATTCTTTTCTGTATTTACTGTTGAACATTGGTTATGTACGGATCAGACCAAGGGAAGAGTATGATCATACCTAGATGATTCCGATACTCAAGCACTGAGCCCACTCTGTGAGGTTTTGGAGAGAAATTATGTGGTGATAAGCTAGAACTTTTCTTCTCTTAAATGCAGATGAATATGTAGACATCCTGATTGACAAAGTCTCTTTTCATGGTCACGCGAAGCGTTGCTAAGCCCAATCGCTTCCGAGATTTTAATGCACCCAAATGCGTAACTAAAAGTTTAATCTCTTAAGGATGGAATTTCAAAGTCGTGAAGTACAATTGCAATATCAAAGCACAATAAAGCCTTTAAGGGAAGTACATATACATAAATTAAGGAATATACTTTTAGTTTTTAACTTCCATCACCGTTCATGCAAGGGCTTGATTTTTCACTGAAAAAATGGGCATTAGTAACATTCCAAACACTCTGTAAATCTTTTTTGTGATGTTTCGCATCTGCGAAATGATAATCGTGAATTTCGTTAATGATAATCCAATGCTTTAATAATAAACAAATGATATGCCGTGGGCAAGTGTTCATAACAATTAATGTGCCGTTTCCCGGCATGTAATTTTCTTTGAATGCGGTTTTTAAAATTAGTTAACATCGTTGCAAAAATAAGGCAGTTTTATAATACGTTCACATATATTCAGGTTCAAGTCATTCATGCTGAGAGTGAAAGTGGGTTTCGATGCAAATTGCGCAACAAATGCACTTTTTTGATGATCAGATCCAAACTGAAATAAGAAAAATAGGAAAATTAAATCGCCCGTGTGTAACTGCTTTGTGTCGGTTTATTCAATGTCCCATGTGGCCTTGCCAAAAACCGTCAAAAAATAGGCTACAAATAACTTCACCCACAGGCATTTCCTTCTTTTCGTATCGTTTTACAACCCTCTCCAGTTGCAGGTGTCGGACTGTACGGAAGAGTGCAGCTATGTTGCATTATTCATTCGTGAGGCAGGTGCGAAATGCCTTGATGGACGCTCGGAGGCATGACCTCAAGTGATGCTGGTGTGCGATGGGCCTCGGTGCGGAAGTGCGGCGTCGTTCAGTGATAAACTTAGATATTGTGGAAGCATTTTATCAAGCCATGACGTAATTGAAAATAGTTGTAAGAATTTACATGAAATGCCTATTTATAACTTGATGTTATACATATTACAGCAAATACGACTTCCGGTGCGAAACATCTATATTACTTTTTATCGATGGCTCAAAAATCGCCCTCAGATAGAAGAAATAATATTTCAGCTTCTTAACCAAAGGGTAGTGAGTGAGTGAGTGAGGAACGAGCTCAATTGGTGAAAGCGTTCCCTTCTAACCTCTTCTTTCCATCTTCGCACATTAGAAGCACGAAAGGAACTACACATACTCGGGTGAAAATACCGCAGATGCTGGTCTGGGACCGAACCAGGGCTTAGTCATTCAAGATGTAATGCCTAACTTCTCGGCCTACGAAGAAGCCGAAATGTTCACTTCTGATATGCTAAATACTCTATTTTAATGTCGAAAATATCCTTAGCCAGCAAATTATTGGCCATTTTCCTATAACACAAGTTTCCATTATGTCCTTTATTTAAATATGCTAAGTTGAAAAATATGCCCTGTACCTGGATACCGCGTCTGACATATGAATCCAACCTCAAACATACTGCGGAACACAGCTAGGGAGTGCGACTGGAAAAGAACATTATTTTAGAAGATTTAAACTAACGAACGTAAGCGTATCGATAGTTTTATAGTTTTAGTATCGCCTCCCCACGTCTCATGATCGTCATATACGAGGCTTTCACTCTCCGTGATAGCCTCACATTTGGCATCAACTGAGGATCTCTGAAACCGATTTGTTAATTGAATGGCAGCAAACGGTTAGAATGATAGAACATGAGCAATCTTTCAATATGACGTCTTGAAAACATGTACAAACGCATAAAAAACTAATATCATTTAGTAATGGGCTAGCTATGTAATACTATTTGATTGAATTTATCACCTTAATTTATAAGCTCGCAAAGTAAAGGGTAGTCCAGTTGTTTGGCAATCCTTGAGTCCTATTTGCACCTAAAATGAAAGAGTGCCGGATTTATAGGCCATCGCAACACTGGCATCAACACGTCGTGACGTAGTTCCACAGCTTGGTTGCTGCGGGGCTCGTCTGCGTCAGGAAGAACGCTACGTGATGCCGCCTGGCCATGACACAGTCGAAACCCAACTTGTCCGGGCTCCCGAGTACAAATTTTCTAAACAGTCTTGAAGAAAACACATTTAATAAATCATAAACTATAGTTGAATTGAATAATTCTTATAAAATATAGATTGGCATCGATTGTGCAGAAGTGTTTGCGCTGACATGAATTTCTTTGCTGGCAATAGTTTATTCGAAAAGTAGGCGATATATGTCAAAATTTGCGAACTTACCTGCTCACTGCTGAAAGGTACAATACATCATTATGCTTGTACTTGAACTAATACGGTTGTACATCTCGCAGAACATCAAGTAAATGCACTACTTCAAATAAATTCATTATTTGAGTTAATTATGTATGCGCACTAACATACCTATGGAATGAACAATGCTTAGCCTCTCCACGACACCCTCAACTAAAGCCACTGATCCAAGACTTGATGCGCTGTCTCTCATAATTTAGGACTCTTGATACAATGGAGTATATGTCAGCCATTTTATGCTTCAGGTTCATACATTTAATGTCATTAACGTTCTGCAAATGAAACAAAATGTAAGTTCTTAATTTTCGAGTACAAAAACGAGATTAAAAGAACATGGAATCAGCTCAATACAATTTACAAATTTAAATGATAATGCGATCAAGAAAAAAGAATCAATTATTCAGGAAAAAAGATGCAGCCAAACTGTCTAATAACTTATCCGTTGGCGTAGGATGATATTTATAGAAAGATAATTTGTCGAATTTTCAACGCAGAATTTAAATTAAACTTTACTGTCTATATAACTTCATCAAGTGTAAGTATCCTTGTTCGACAATACTTCCCCGTTATTGGCAGAGTTCTAACTTATTTCTGAAAAATAGAAGTCCTTCTTCTACGCGAAGTCTCTTTCACTAACTTTAAAGATGAAGTTCCTTGCACGTGGCCAGTAAATCGGTGATTTAGTGCGAGATTTGGGCTGCAAACTCTCCTTCCTTCAGCGAGGGTGCGTTTCAGGGACTGCTTTTGGAGGACCTCTCCTCCCACACTCAGATCGTCCTTAGCAGCAAACAAATTAAGTGTTGGAGGCTCAGTTGAATGGTTAGCGAATTGTTTAAACTTTCTTCTGATAAAAATTGAGCAAATTAAATTTGTTGTTGCCAATAAAATCTTGTCATCTCGGTGCTTCTCAATTTCTCCAAAACATTTGCTTGTGAAGATAACAGCATTCTGCTCTAGAAACCCCACTGGTACATTGTCAGGATTCAGACCACTGACCAATGATAAACGACGCGTTGTAATTAGTTACTGTCAATCAGAACTACTTGAAATTAACCATGAAGTTCAGCATGAATCGGGACCTGACCAGTTTTTTTTAAATTCTTCAGTGATAAGGCCAAAACTACTTGATTTTTAAATTTCGCACTTTTCCATAATCTCTACTTTCGCTACTCACCTCATCTTAATGAAAACCATATTGACACAATTAAATAAATTACGCAATGCAAATAATTTCAATATATTACAATGAAAATAAAGTGTGTTTGCAGAATTCTGAAATTAGTATATTTAATGCTAATAAAACTTTAATGTAAAATTTTTTCTGCCCAATAAAAATCAAGGTATCAAAATAACAAATGAAATTACAAATGTGAAGCCGCAGCGTCACAACTTCCGCTGGTTTAGGATTTTATCAGTTGCCTCGCTCTAGGATCCTACACTCTGGCGACTAAACTCTTCTGGGGTTCATCTGAAGCAGACAGTCCGACACCACCGCTTGAGTACAGTGCTTATGGCTCGCGCTGTCTTGTAGCCTTCTGTGTACTGTGCTTATAGCCGGGCCATGGCCCAGGCCTAGTTGTTACACTTGCCATTCAGCTGCGGCTTCAGCGTCTGCACAGTTGTCCGACCGTACAGATCCTGGATTGTGAGTCTCCCTGCGTGTCACCCGAGGGTTTGCGGCGGTGAGAGTGCTAGGATTCATAGTTGAAACCCCGAAGACGAGAACAGAGATGGTCTGCTAACTACAGCAAACTCCTCTTGATTTAGTGAAACTTTAGCAGCCTCTGGGGTGTGTCGCTGCACTGACTTGAAACTTGCCTTATAATTTGAAGCGTAATGTCCTGAAACTTGCTCAACGATTTTTAACTAAATAATTTGAAACCTGACCAACATCTTACAAGATCGTAGCTTAAAACTTTACATTTACCTCATAACTTGGTAGTTTGATTCCTTGAAGCTTTCTCGCGGTTATTTACAACCGAATATGATATTGTAGAGAATTAACCAGAGTTTATTTCTTCAGGCATAAAGAATTGGGGCGCGCGCAAACATGGCAGCAAGACTGAGCTACGGTCTGCGTCATGCAGGACGTGACTCCATAGTGTGACTCATTAAGCACCTTCTTTTCATTTATTCATGTTGATGTAACTCTATGACACACCAATATAACTTAATAGCTTTTTGTGCCTTCTCGTTTTACGCGAAACTTGAAAAATGCCTCATCAATTTTGGTTCCTCTTTAATCTTTTGTCTAATAAACCAAAGTACATTTTATTCACCTAAGTGAGCACAAAGCATCTCACATGTACGTCAATATTCATGGCTGCTCTAAAATCATAGGAATTAATAGTGATAAAACCTTATTTTCGTCATACATAATTCACACATTGCAACTGAGCTGTCAAAATCTGATGAAATTCCCAGTGGAGTTGAAAGTAGCCTTCGTGAAGATGTTCTAAATTCTTTAAATGTGTATTAGCCATTAAATTTTTAAAATATAAAACGGTTATGTTTTCAAACTGTAATAAAAAGAGCCCCTGAGCAATCACAAACTGGTAATTTAGTGCTCAAACAATTAACTTGATAGCTGACGCTGCTTGAGCAGCGTAACTACAACTTGTCCTCATGGGTTGTCATAGCGGATATTTTAATACATGAAGGCTACATGATGTTAAAGTATTAGAACCTCCTCAAGCAAGAAGTATTTGCTGAAGGCCATTTTACTAGAAGCCGAGGTAAATTCACATTCTTATATGCTTCCTAAAACAGGTTTTATTTCATTTGCCACTTCACTGGAACTCAAACTTCAAAATTGAAGCCTCTCATTGTTCATAAAGTTCACTCATAGAACATTCAAAATATCTTCAATCTTATTTTTTATCAAGATTTAACTGATCCAACAATGGAAAACATTTTTTAGAACAAAATTCAAAATCATGATTCATAATTTTGAAGCTAAATTGTTATAATTTAAATTCGTTCTGAAATGTGTCGTTCTCGCTTGAATTATTAACACACGTTCAGTAATATTAATATTTTTATTTTATGTATCATTCCTCAATCCAATACATGACGAATCGAATTTGTTGTTAGCATAAGTCTTCTTAGTCGAAAATATTTGTAGACCTTTGTAAAGGTTTCAGCATCACGCCCCATGGAAGTGACTGGTATATGAGCTCACAAGTCGGTGGTAAAACCATGAAAACAAGCATGATGGTTGAAAAATATTTATTGCAACAGTCATCAGCAATCTATGCTAACGATTTCACTAAAATACCGCTAGTATAAAAGCATTGTTTGAAAGCAAAATATACTTGAAAGCAAAATTTCAAGTATTTGACGACTTTTTTCAGCATCGCCTAGCTTGATTTTCTACACACAGTACCTCAATGAAAAACTTCATTCCCATTTGGCTACTGCATGTCGACGCAGGTTTCACGTGCAGATATTTTTTCTTTTTTAGGTTATGTGCCATCATTCTGACCAAAATTCATGCGGTGTAATTTTCCATTCACTGTAAATATCATTACTCGCACCCTATAAACACAGCCTTCATGTAATTCCAAATCACCAAATTATACTCGGACATGCAGGATCCAGAAAAAGGATGCAGTGAATGTGACTGTTAAACGAATAACAACTGATGACGGTGTATGCTAAAATTTTTGTAAATTAGATTGCCTACAATTTTTAATCGTTTGCCCTCACCACTTTTCAATTGGAACAAAGCTGTTTAATTTCAGTTATTTTATCAATAAACTTTTCAGTATTACGAAGTGGAGAGAAAAGCATCATAGATTTATTCTTGGAGAGTTTTTAACGAACAGTGAATCCATACATCTACGACACGTTTCTTCAAGAGACACTTCGTGCTACTTCATTGTGATCATCTTGTCTCTCGGCATTTTGCCTTGCCTCAGTTCATGCTACACAAGATGACCTGTCTTGTTTCGACATTTTCTAGGTCATCCTGTCTGTCAACAAAGTGATCTTGGATCTCGTTTCCCAGAGCTAACTCTATGAGATGTTTTCCTATGGGGCACTTGAGATCACTAGCTGAAGTAACAACACTGATTAACACGTATCGAAGATCTAAAGACAGCCACAACCCACGAAACCAATGTGGTCTGCGGGATACGATTAAAATGACTTACGAGAACTCTCAAAAGATGCTTCTGAACTGCGTCGACTTTGGCAGTCGCCGTTAAGTGAGTTTCAATATGTCTTACAATTAAATCGTTATCAATATACTTCACGGTGCTGTAAAGGTTTTCTGTCGAATTATTTTTTTTTCTTACTTAACCTTTATGTTCGCTGCATCATTTTTGTCGTTCGCTGCATCTTTTTTGATGAACCCTGTGCGATGACTGCGTGTCTACGGTGTACTCAATATCAGTGTACCCTACCTTGCATATTAATTTAGTTATTAACATTATGAAATGTCGGTGCCATAATATCCTGTGCATACTTGATTTCGGAAAAGCATTAACAATTTCACCTGAATTTTATCCTCTTCAATGCGGCTGCTCCACAACCGCTCTCAGATGACGCTATGGTACCTGTACCACTACTTCCTTTAGATGACACCACGGCAACTGCGCTAGAACTAACATCCGATGACTCTATTGCAGCAGTGAACGCACTAATAGGATCATGCTCCTTAGGTGCGACTCGCTGGCTATTTACCAGCGATGGTTCTAAGGCTACAATTTCATCATTAGCTACGTAAATGTACGAGGAGCTCGTGGGATTCGAACTCGGGACTAGAAATTACCACGCCAACACACTATCGACTGCGCTATCGATCACCCTAAAAGATGACCGAAGCGCAACGAAAGCAATGCTGGCACAGTGAAAG
>JACJUY010003514.1:47024-63519 GCA_014220935.1 Platorchestia sp. MABIK
GTCCCGAGTTCGAATCCCACGAGCTCCTCGTACATTTATTTGATTTGAAAAACCTTGTGGAGGACGTAAGCTTCCCGTACTAGATTCATTAACTGTTTCTGGGGGTTATTGGACTTTGAACTCTCGATGCATTAGCTACGTAATGTATAAAGAGTAATCTTCTGCTACGTATTTCCGGCGCATGTTCAATGGCTAGCTCAAAGGGATTTCTGGCAAATAAGACTTCGCAAACGACTTTGTGAAGGTAGTGACTGAGGAGCCAATATATACAGAGCTGCAAGAAGCCTGAACACCAGAAGACAGTTGAATAAATAACACGCTGAGACTCAATGATGAGTGTAAGATTTAAGCAGCTTTGGAATGAATTTGAAATCGTCTCAGCCTCAAGAACAAATTAAAAATGAATCTTAGAAATTAAGTAGGATACATTTGAACAGTTCATAACACTGGGTACATCTCAAAAGATTTTTCTGTAGTTCTTTTATAGATTACTGTTTTCCATTGGTGATGTCGCAGATAGCGGAGATGCTATCAATAGACAATACAAAGTGCGTTAATGGCACCATATTTCCATCTCTAAGACGAGCCCAAAACTCGGTGAACATGAAGTGAGAATGTAAAGTTTACATTTATTACTGCTCGAGATCTCTGATTATTTTATTCAGATTTTCACGTATTGTACCTCTTTCAACAAAAAAAAAGGAAAAAAGCCTTCATTGGTTGCGTACATATATTTCCTAGCGAGGATAAGGCTCAGTTTATTCTAGGACGCGGACACGAAGAATGAAACTGTTGTAAAACTGCAGCACGGAACGTAAAAGGAATTTCAGTCTTTAGTTTCTTTTCCCCCTTGCTTCTCAAATATTGGACCTCAGCAGTTGAACACCTTTAGCTGTATACTTCTGCTGACAACGCTTCCTAGTGGATATAATGATAACAGAATATTAGGCGAACTATAAAAGACTCGACGTGGCCCAGAGCAAATAAAATATGCTTCACCGGCAAAAAATTGTATGGATCTAATTCCCATACCAGCGATTTGCATTTCTCCCACCCATCAAAATTGGGGATGACAAAAAAGGGGGAAAATAATTCATTTAAATTCATAAGAATAATGACTGAAGAGAATCTGACTTTCAAACAGTGTAACTCGTACTACAGTATTAACATATTAAAATCAATCGGAATTCTCTCGAGAAGAAAAATACCTTGCTTGCAGAAACTCAAAAAACAATGAATAGAACATCAATTCGTCTATTCCTGCAGCATGAGAGAGAAGCATTACAGGACTTTCCATCACCTTAATCTAGAGTCGAAAATAAAATAAATGTACTTTTTACACTTCAAACGAAAGTCAGTAGAGCGAAATGCTCGTACAAATGATTCATACAAACACACAGAAATACTTGAGCTCGCAGATCTCTATCAATTTTACCAGTATAATTTCATACACAAAACCTTGAATAGAGAGGAAGATAAATATCTTTAATAATTAGTATCTCCTCCAACTGACAATCACGATCAATGAACTTACAACCTGATGTAAATTCACACTCCCTTACTGTAACAAAATTTGATCTCAATACAATTTCCACATCATTAGTATTAAGGTTGGAACTCGAATCTAACATCAGGAAAAAAACTAACGTAGTATTTAAAAAGAATCTAACGCGTTATTCATAACTAGTTTTGGTGAATCTCGCTGTCAATAAATAGCTGTTTTCTCTCTTTTCGATGATTCAAAATGATGGGCTTGTCGTTCAAAAATAAAACTGATCCTGAATCCGTGTTTTTAATGTGCAGGTGTTGCTTGTATCATTACAAAATTTGACAAATTAAAATTATATCAGCACGCCAAACAACTATCCGATCATTCTGTTACGGATTCCTACCTTAATTAACTTAATTTATTCCACTGTTGTATTGATTTCACGATATTTTACCATTGATATAAGTCACAAATTATATTAGATCTCATTTGGTTTTTTAGGTATTTCAATGTTAATCAATCAATTAGCGCATCTGCTGCCACCACCCACATTGGACAGTGGGTGAGAAGTAATTTCAGTACGTGGATGTGTTTTTATTTAAATTTCACAATCGTTATTTTATCAGATCATGTCTTCAGAGAGCGATTTTTTACTGAGTTGAGCGTTTTTTTTGGTAACAAGCAGATAATTAATACATTTAGGAAAAATAAAAAGATTTTTTACCAAGAAAAACTGTCAAAACGCGCTTCCGCAGGAAAATTGCTATATATAGGAGGAACACACTGCTATCTCTAAATACGTTCTGAATACCCGCCTTAAATGGGTAGGACGCTGGATGCACTCTGGAGGTACTCGTACTGATGCTCAACAGTGATGTCGGGGATTCTGGTGGTAATTTCCAAATGGTCGGCACTATGAAAGCTGGTATCGAAATGTTCTTGCTTTGAATATTCACAAAGCACGAGTTAACATGTTCAAGTTAAGGAGTTTCTTCAAATCAAAGTTAAAGAATGTGAGTTTTTCTGTAAAATTTTGAAGACATACTTTTAACGAGTGTTCTGTTCACCGGTGATAAGTGATGAGCAATATCATTGGCATCACCAAGTCTTAAAAATTGATACACTGTTGTAGCAGTACGTCCTCACGGATACACAACTCGGATACTTCGCGCTCTGATGTTGACTCTCCCGCACCCGACTCCACTGACTGACTGAGGGTACACTACCCTAAAGCGGCCCATAGACGATCAATTTTATTGTCAAGATAATTGACAATGATGAATATTGACAGTTATATTGATCGTCTGTGGGCTTGATTGACGACCGTCAATTAATTGACTCAATGTATTGACGCAATAAAATCAGTTTGAGCTTATAGACGACCAATTTAATTGTCAATATAATTGTCAATGATGAATATTGACAATGATATTGATCGTGTGTGGGGTTGATTGACGACCGTCAATTTATTGACTCAATGAATTGACGAAATCAAATCATTTGGATTTTTCATTGATGGTTCGTCAATATATTGAAACGTCCATTTGGACACGTCAATATATTGCGTCAATATTTCATTCTGAGCTCTGAAAGTCGTAGTGTATACAGCTGGAAATACTTCGAATTTTGTTTTTGTGTACATGAATATCTGTTACTTCTTGCATGCTGGAGTGCGCTGCTACAAATATGCGGTACTTTTTATGTCTTATTATGTAAAATATCATTTGAATGTAGTGAGCTAATTTCATTTATAATTATTAGCCTTTTTATAAGCATTATGTAGAAAAGTAATAACTTAATATATCTTCCTTGGAATCTGCTACTTTCGTACGGCTAAATGTGGTACTTTTAACAAAATACGTAGAGCAAGTTATGGCAACCAGGGCTGAGGGTGCTAACATACCAAAAGACTGAAAGCGAGAAAGCAAGCGGGCAATAAAGATGTCGCCAGGATCTATCACACACAAAATAACAGCCAGTTTGCTCCTATATGTCATGGAGAGATGTCTATAACAGAAACGAGCAGTACAAGCATGCGTTTGTAACGTTGAGTTTCATTCCTACTTCATCCCATTGCTTTGAAACATGTAATCTGTCACTGTGCTTTGAATTTTTTTTTAGTTTAAAATGCTAAGTACAGCATTAACTTTGGATTTCAGAAGTTCAGTGTATGCTGGAGGAATTGAGCAGTACGCCACCCTTATCGACATCTCACCGCGCACTGCCAGGCAGCAGCCAAAGGCTTCTCGCTGCAGCTCTCAAGCGTGAAACCATCTTCGAGTCGGTTTCTCGCGTCAGCCAATCTTCAGTCTTTCTCGCTCGCTCACTTGCTTGCTTGCAGTGTGTGCACTCCCATAGGAATCCATGCTAATCAATTCGAGCTCGCTTGCTTTCTCTCATCAAATCTTTCGGTGTGTAGGTATCCTGACACTCTAGGTATTTAATAGATAGATCTAGATGTTTTTTGCTTGAACCTTGCTGTAAAGTTTGGAATGTAGATATTAGCTAAAAAAATCTAGAAAGTTTTTTAGCTTGCTTGATTTTATCAGGCAGGAATTACTCTTAAGCTATGCATATGATATATCACTCTAAATTAATATAATGAATTTGCTGTAATGACTGGTTTTCATCAATTACATTGATGAAAAGATTGTCGCAGTATGTGGGCAGCCAAAAATCTCACCAATATATTAAGTCAATGATATTGACTATTAAATTGATCCTCTATGGGCTCAAACTGATTTTATTGCGTCAATACATTGAGTCAATTAATTGACGGTGGTCAATCAAGCCCACAGACGATCAATATAATTGTCAATATTCATCATTGTCAATTATATTGACAATAAAATTGATCGTCTATGGGCCGCTTTAGTGGGCAAAAAAAAATTTCATCAATATATTGAGTCAATGATATTGACAATAAAATTGATCGTCTATGGGCTTCTTAAGGCTCGGGCACGATTGTCAAGAACAGACTTGTCTTATGTGTATAAATAGAATTATATTGTAAAACGGACAATCATATTAAAATTTATCTTTGCTACCTATAATTCGTTTCATGTAGAAGATTTTCCAAACAAATATTAAAGAACTGTAATAATATGAGGAGAGTGAGAAAGGTTAATTATTCTTGAAAAGGCATTTTAAGTTACAGTGAAGCGGGGTAATGGAGGAGGTAGCAGCTGCAGCCCTAGCAACTGCAATCGAGTGGGGTTGTACGGATTACTCGAAAGATTCTCGAAGATCAGGATGTAGAAGTGAAAAATTTTGCGATGAGAATAATTCCTTCTGGTATGGATTGCCGCTGTTGTTAGAGAAGGAATTCGTATTAGACATTCATGATATGAGAAATCGTTGAAGAAGGATTGCAAAGGAGATTGTTCCGATGCTTTGTCATTTGACGAGAACACACATCTCACATTTCAGTGTCGGTTCTTTTTCGAGGTATAATGTCGAGATGGCTGGGCCAGGCGCATTTCTTCCCTGCAGCGTTTTTGCTGCTCGTAGGTAATCATATAGAGGTTGTAGGAACCTCAAATCTAGCATACGATTAAATTTGGAGTTGTAGATTAAATAAAGTTCTAAAATTATATTAAAGATTCCGTAGTTTACCCTGGAAGTCTATGAACTTATTCGGGCCCACAAGTATGATAGTTATATCTCAACCCGTCCATTGGAATCGTTTTCAGTAATGAGGTATCGCTTGTGAAATAAATTGTTTAAGTATCAAATGTTTATGTGTCCATCCGTTCAAGATCAGCAAAATATTGAAGTGATATGCGCTTCAATACATGATTGCACCGACTGCGCAAGTGTTGCACATCCAATGTGTAAAATGTCACACATATGAGTGTATTCAAAACTAACGGAATATGTAGAGCAAACATCCAGCACCAACAACGTTCTGTCTACCATCGTTAAAAACTAAAGAACTATCGTTATTTATCTTTAAGAAATTGGGAATTTGTACACTTGTCTTATACTTAAAATGGTTTAATGCTTCAAAAGATCAAACGATGAAAGCAACACACGCGGAAGACAGCAGAACTACCACATTCTGCTCAATCTTGAATCGCACCTAGCCACCTCTAATATCTCTAACCTTGCGTTATCTTAAAATTCTCAAGTTGGTGCAGGTTCTCGTCCGACTCCGCCCCAGCGTCGCGGCCCATATATACCCGCACACTGCCCCACACACGGCCAGTGCTGCTGGAGTCAAGTTTGGATTTTGCACCGCCAGTCAGCTCCTCCCTGCTCAGGTCAGATACTTGTTTCTCACTTTTCTCCTTCTTCCTCGACGTTTCTTCCTCATACTCTTTATTGAAAACTCCTTTATTCGCTGCATCCATTACCATTCTCGCGCAACAACCTCTTAGCCTGCTGCTCCCTCCGCCACTCTCACGAGACAAACTCTTGTGTACCCGAAGCTTCCATTGCCACCCCCTCGAGATAACTTCTCGTTTGCCTCACTGAAATCACTGCCCTCGGGTCACGACGGGCAATGAACGGATATATGTGAGTGGTTTGCTTTGTTCAAATTCTAATTAAAAATAAAAGTGCCAAGATAGTGTTTAGTGAGATCATTTTATTTAGGAATGTCAATAAATAGAAGTATCAGGAACGTTTCGACCGCCAGAGTCATTATCAACCTGAAAACGAGTAGATAAAACTAGTCAAATGTCAAATTTGAATCAAATACATCAAACATGGGAAAAGAAAAGCAAAAATCATATGAAAGAAACCAAAAAAATAAGTGTTTTGTAATTACATTAGTTGTAAAGGGAAAGCTGATTCCAAATCATTTAAAAACAGATTTTCCTCTAAAATGTGAAGAGATGCAAAAATGCAGAGGTTTATTTGATTTGATGCAGAAGAAATTACTTTGAAACCGCCTGATCTAACAGGAATATCGCACTTCTCTGCGTGAGAGACGCAGAGAAGTGCGATATTTCTGTTAGATTGGGTAGTGTGCGTGATCACATGTGTTTTTATAAGAGCCGAACTTTTACAATTACGTACACGAAAAAGGAATGACAATAGATTATGTAAATACGTCATCATGATAATGCTGCACTGAAGTTTAACCTAATGTTTCTGTTGCAATTGGGGCATTTTGAGGTGTGGGCCCCCATACAACTACGCGTCAAGGGATTCATTTCATCGTTTTACACGACTTGACCAAGGCCTCGTAATTCTCTTGATGAGAGGTATTATGAATCAAATGTATATTTGCTTGAGTACGGTATTTGAGACAAAATATTCACATAATTACAGCAAGATTTGCTGTTACACCTAACAGGCAAGTCGGCAGTCGAATATATGAAGCTTGCTTTCTTTTCCTAAATATATTCTTTACAACATGTTTACAGCTTGAAATTCGGAGCCAAATAAAACTATACCCGATGCACATGTTGCTCTATATAATGGCGTTTTTGAAAATTTTACAGTAAGATCTAAATTAGAGCTGCATCGAAACAGCATCTCGAAAACAGCTACAGCTTCCTAACTCGCTCCCTACGCAGCGGGGCAAATTTTTACCGTGGTGCCTAAGCTGTGAGACGTGAACGTGTCCTGTGAGGCAGGAAACTAGGCCGTCTGTCGTTGTTCTGGGTCGAATTCTGATCCAATTTTTGGAATGTTTGCTTGTCTACCGAAGCAGTAATCAACACAAGATTTATTTCCGTAGGATGGAAACCAATCAATACCTCATGACATCCCAGTTTTCTTATCAACAACCATTAAGTAAAAACTATGAGGATTTTGTCATATTCTTCTACTAAGAATTCAAGGAGTACCATCAGTATTGATGGAGGTGGTGAATGCACTTTTCATCCTTGACTTCGTTACTCCACATTATGGTTAAATTTACAGAAATTTTATGAACAAGTTTCTCAGTGAAGACGCGTTATGTTCCAATCTTTCTGTAATGAAGACGCAAGCATGGGTATTTGGCTGTATTATATGCTGTGTTGTTAAATGCAGCAGAATTCAGTGTTACTTTGTAAGATGTTATAAAAAATTATAAGTGAGGATTTAGAAGCATTATCAGCAACATCACAGACATTTAACGTGTTAAAAAGCAGCCGAACATACTAAAATACCGTGCTTGTGCTCAACTGTAGAGGGCATGCATGTCGGCATTTAGTCATAGTGTTTGTGTTCGTTACACGTGAGCATGGTAGAATAAAAAACGACGTAAACAATGACTTACCAGACCACAATGTATTCATCTAGTCCTCTACCGTACAGGCATGGCGATCATACTTTCCTCTGGCTCAGCGTAGTAAACTGCTGCTAAAGTTATTACTATTCATTGCCTCTTCAGTGTTATCTGCCTAGCAGGATTTCCATTCTCATGCTTAGCAAAGCAGGATTTTCTGATAGATTAACTTTCCGTATCAAATTTTGTTTACTTGATGATTTTACTCACACTCACTTGAATACTTTAGGTTCAATATTTACGCTCGCTATTCCTTCTCTTAAAAGTTATGTAGGTCTCAGTGCTCGCTGTCATCAGCCTGAATACTGTCTCACTTTAACTAATTCTGCGGTTTGTTGGCAGATGATCCCCCTAATTGAACGTTCACTTTGAATGTGTAGGTCACTTATTATGTCGTTTCACTGTGCGTAGTGTTTTCGTCCAATTGTATAAAAACCTTTACTTAATAAAGGCGCTTGAAAGTTAAAAATTGTCAAGCTGCAATGCATTAATTATGCTGGACCAGAGATGACAGGATATGTCCCTTATAATATTCAGAGAGTGATCGTATTTTCTATGAGGCCTCTTTACAACCATCTTCAGATACATTAATATAGGTAAATTTCTATTAATTTTTTCTCATATTTTTAGTAACAGTCAGCCTGTTTTATTTCTTTTGTATCAGTAAATAGATAGTTATTTCCCGATTTAACATTCACACGTAGCTCAGGAGCCACAAATCAAAACAAATTCTGTTACAGATAATCTACGTAAATAAAAAGCATTTTTTGGTGAGGATTTCAAAACGTTCAAACACACACACACGCTGCAAGAGGTGTTGCGGAAAACAGATATTAAAATTCATTCTGACCAAAAATAGTTTACATTACGCTGGTCGTCAAGTGTTAATTACGAAAATTTCACACATTAGCCTGCTAAACTGTGATATTGTCGGTTGTAAAGTTGTTCCTAAACTGGAGTCGCTCGTGGTACGTTAAAATTTGATTGTAACATTCAACTACTTTTGAGATCTCAGCTATATGAAATTAGACACTCAAAGGCAATAGAATATATTAAAATTTACTTCGTATGTTGTCACAGTAAAAGTACAGAAAATTTTGCGTATTATGATAAATACTCGTAGAACGGCTTTTACCTCAGTCTACTCAGCAGCTCCCAAAAATCTAAAAATAGACTCATCTACATTTCTGTTCCTTTGTTCATTTCGTATGCTGTAATAAAAATCTTAAAACTAAATCGAGCTCAAAATTCAATTCGTATTATGCTAGTAATGCTTATCCTAGAGTTGACTGAACGCGTCAGTCTGATCACAAGTGCAATGGTCTTACAACTTTTTGCTGCTGATCTCAAGGTCAGACTTGGAGATGAGGCTGAGGGCTACCAGCAGGGGTTGTTAACCGATTACCGAGGCGTGTGCTTGCTCTCCATCAGCTTTGCACCTTGGAAACTGGGGCCTCACTATATGTTCCGCATATTACCTAAATTAGGATCACGCTCCTATTTATTAAGCCTCAGTCTCCTCACAAAGAATCACGTCTTTAAGGACAATTAATGGACGATCAGAGGTGGAAATAGAAGCTCCAATCAGGTTTTAGATCTCATGTAAAAGGAAAACTCATTATATATATTTGTGTCCATGTTTATCGTGATGTCTGACAGTCGTATAAATATTATTACAAGCATGCATACCTTGTGTAATCAGTCTGTTAAAAAATATGAAACTTATAGTTAAAGAAAACACAAGGTTTTCAAATACACGTGATCCAACTTATACACCAATTCAGCGTACTAAATGTATTCATTTATTTAAATTTACCAAACACGAAAGACATCAGCACGTTAGGTATTACTATAGAATACAACTATAAAGTTACATTTCGACTTCCCTAGGCATGAATATAGATTTAGACAAATCTTATTCGTACAATCACTGGAAATCCAAATTTTTTTAATAAAAATCCGTAGATAATTAACACTCGCAAACTATTGAAAATATGATTTGAAATGGCACAAACTAAGACTAGGATACTAAGCATGATCGTAACTGAAAAGCAATGATGGCGATGGTAGTTTTTTGAGGCACTGGCGTATTTCCTGCTGTGTCACAAAGAGAGGCGTCAATCTGCATTCAAGGTTGAGTTGACATAAAAACGAAAATACATGAACGGACGTGATTGCTAAAGTTTATCCTAATAAGTGTCTCATCGCAACATTCAAAATTCATTATTTATTCGAAACACTTTTTATATCAATAAGAAAATCGGAGCTGAATACTATCATTCACTTTTTCGTAAGCTTTTCCGCCGTTTTAAATCGTCACTGCTCCGCGAAATGGTGCAGCACGCCCCAGCTGTGAATGTGATTCTTTTGACGCATAGACTTGTGACGACAGAACTCTCCTTCATTTATTCACAATTTTTTCCGATAAAATCTGGTTGGCTGCAGCCGCTGGAGCCCCCACAGCGGGTCCGGGCCAAGCCTCTGCAGGGTCTAAATGACCGCAGGCTCGATTGGCGCCCAAGCTTCAACTCTCAATGCAAAACTGTTTTAACTCAAGAAAGCCGGTTTAAAAAATTTAAAAGTCATGAAAATTCTTCTTCGACGGTATGATATTCCAGGTAGAAGGTTATCGCAGTTTTTACAACCAGTGTATCTCACAGACGAATATGATTTATCAAAACTTGCAGGCTTCACCTGGTGAAACAAGTATAATAAGTTGGGGTGTGGGGCTTGTACAAGTCTTTAACATGACAGGAAATTCACTCCCTGTTCGACCAACAAGTTCATTCAAAAATTCTAAATCAAGTAGAGAAACACCAATCATTCAAAGCCGTAATTTCACTTTTATTTACTTCATAAAACTTTTGGCATTGTCATACACACTGAGGGAGAGACCGCTATTTCAGCGAGAGTGAAAACTTGACTGATTTTGTTGAATTCTCAGTTCTCTTCTCGCCGAGGTCTCGCTGGGGTGTTACAATAGCACCAAACATCCCTTATTACTCAAGCTGGAGGGTTCAGAAGATACTCCTTATCTCGCCACTATAGAGATTAAATCAAACATTGCTGAGTGACGGAGCTCGGAACAAACTTGATTCATTAATCGGTCACAACATGACTTAAAAGTAACCATTGACTTTGTAATGCACATCAACTTCATATACATTGCCAAAGCGATCAAGTTTTGAATATCCTCTTCATTTTCAAGTCTGTTGCACAATTGATGCATCAGTAAACGCCGTCTCGGATTCAATGGACCTTAACATTTACGAACCTTAATTTGTCTGCGTAGTAATCTTCTTTCATAGGCGGTCAAATACTTTCACTGACAGCTTATTTTAGAAGGAACTCAACAACCTGTAGTAGTGGACAATGTATGATTTACGCGCTTCGTTTACCTCTGTAAGTAAAACCTTTTTCCTTTTTTATTCAAATATTTATAATTATAGCTTATTCAAGGTTACTAATTACTAAGCATAAAGAACTGTAACTGCACTTCAGGGTCTCTGAAGTATCTGAACTAGTCGAGTTGAAGACACCTTTTTTGTTGCGTTTACTGTTTTCTCCTACTTCTGACTAGTGTCATGTAACGTTGTAAAAATGTACTGCAATATTTTCCTTCAAAACATACAATGTTGTTTAAAGTTAGAACTTTACAGTGATTGATCCTTATAATCATTGTTATTTCCCATTATGATTATGCAAATGATAAGAAAACTACTTTTCCAACATTGAAATAAGTTTTTAGAAAATAAATGAATGTTTAAATAATGAAGTAAAAAAGTAATTTAATCCGTTATCAATAATCATCGATAATCTCAACACTCTCATTAAAGAAGTCACCGAGAACAATAGTCTTAATGTCGAAATTAGGGATCGGTTTCGATTTATTTATGTTGTTATTATTAGAAACTTGGAACATGACTACGCGTTGTGAACGCTGGAGCAAGTCTTGGCATTTCCTGTGCAGAGTAAGAGTTGACAACCGAATGCTTAGACAGGCACATGCTGTAAACGAAGACCTTCCTGGGAATGGCAGAGATTAACGTATCAAACCAGGACCAGTGGTCATAATGAACGAACCAACATATCACAGACGTAAGCAAACATCAATTCTTCTCACTCAAGTGTTGACTGCAGGTTTTTCTTGACACCTGAGACATCAATTACTAGCATTTAATGAAGAATAAGACCAGAAAGGCTAAGTGGAGTACACTGTTCCCCTGTGAGGCGCTATGCTGTTCCCGCGGCTCGATGCACAATGTGCACCACTGCTCCATCGTCATGCGAGACAACTTCGTCATGCCAGCGAGCACTCAGCCAGAGCTCGCATGCACACACCCTGCCCAGCCGCTCCAGTTGCACGCCCTCCAAGTGCCACCGTCCAGTTGACGGGAGCCGGCGACTGCATTAATTCGAGGTTGTCGACCCAGAACCAGTTTACGGAGTATGGATGATCGCAGCCACTACCTGTCCCTCCAGTTGCAACCTTGCGTACCCTTCAGCAGAGGACAGCAGGACACTCCTCGTTCTCATTTCCGCAGCACTAGTGCACTTCTCCATGCTGCAAATATTATGCCAGTGAGCGGCGTCTGTCGGAAAACAATATTTGCTAGGCCAGGAGTTCTCATGATAATTAAGAAATAAAAACTCCGATGAAGTCTCTCTTATAGATCTCTAATACGTTTTTACTTCTAGTCTCTATTAGTTAAGCTGAAATTCACGGTATTGACCAAATAATAGTTCACGAGGAACCAAGTTAGTCCTGCCTGTTCAAAGATGGATCAGAATTATAATATAAATGTTTACTCCACAGTAAGAAATGGCAAAAGAGTCAAGATAACGTCACAATGTCATGAGCAATTTAAGCGCATGCGTAAATCATTTCCTTTTCTTGGGGTAAATTCAACTCATGGGCTTGTATAGAGGTAACAGAAAGTGTCTAAATAGTCCCGAATAGCTTCGAACATAATAACATGTTAGTAATGACTCGACATCTAAATGCATAAAATTACAGGAATATTGAGGCAAATTTAGCTAGATATTAAATGACTGTGTTTAGATTTTTCAATTAATCTTTCGAGTAGTTCATTCGCGAATGACAAATTTGCGGCACGCGAGCAGTTTGGTGTGTGTTGTCTAGTGAAGGATACCGACAGGAAGCCTCGATGAAATCGACATAACTGATAGCAGAAAGCACTGCTGAGACACACCAAGCATGGATCAGTTTCTCACAGGAGCAGAGCAGGCAGCTCTCCATGTTACAGCACGCTAGTCGCACCCTCCCATGCATTGCGGGGCAATTTCGGTCTCGACGCTTTTTACAGACAGACCTTGTGCTCAAAAGTAATTCTTGTATTTTACCATTACTAGTTATCAATTCTGCATTTTCTATATTCTGAAGTAGCAATTCGTTTCTTACCGTTTGTGAAACGACTCAAGAATGTAACCTCAAACAAACTCGGTAATTGCAGTAACTTTCGATTGCAATTAGATTTCTTTATCAATTCATGGACAGCCTATTATAAAAATAGAAGATTTGTAAGAGTATTGCATTCAGCATAAATTTAAAAATTTCTAAGAGGGTTGTACAATTGCATTCGACCCTCCATTTCGAGAAATGGTGTGCAACTGCGAAAACTTTCTGTCAGGATGCGAACAGCGGCCACCCCTTCGTGATAATAAAAGCGTACCCCAGGAACACTCAGAAAATTCAAACGTAGGACCGATTAAAAAAACAATACCTTAAACAATGGCCTATAGATAATTTTTCAAATGCGTTATTTGTACATATAAATTTCTTCCGTAATCAATCACTTACATTCCTAGTACTTTAGGAAAAGGTATTTATGGTCCATTATACGTTAGTTTTTGATGTTTAATGGCGTGAAAGAATTTGTAAATAGGAACAGAATTTGTTGCTTGAAATAAATGGATGCAAGAGCTTAATTTGGTTCACTAAATCGTCTGACGTGTTTGAAGAGATAGGTTTTGCCTCTTAAATCCATTAAATTATACAAGTTGAGTCTCACATGTGTTGAAGAAGCAATAACAAGTTAGACCTTCGAGTCACTTAATTGAGAATACAAGCCATTGCTGTAAATCACTTAAATGACAGAAGCAACTGATATTCTCTGAAATATATATATATATACTGAGAGCGTAATTTGCTCCTCCAAATCCCTAGACATGAAAGAATTTGTGAAATTGAGCAACATTTAATAACCAGCCTAAAGTCACACACGCGTGCAGCACCAATGTCATTCAACTGCAGCAGCAAAAGAAACCGGTTGCTTTCTGTCCCTCTCAAGTTACCACGCCCCGAACATCTTTGCTGTGCTCAGTGAAGCATTGTACGATCTGGCACTATTTTACCAGCGTTTTCTGCCCCTTTACTCGGCGTGTCTAATTCTTTGTCCTTCCGTTTATGTATTTGTGATCCGTGCTTAAAGAAAGGATGCAGCAAATAAAATTGAGGACGAATAATTTTACACCAAAACATTCACGAATTAACTTTAGGTACAACAGGAAAAATATATCTATTTATTTAGAATTCCAAACCGTGTTTTGTGCGAGCAGATCAAACATAAAGGAGATGGCGGTGATGAGAAGGCTCCTGATATCAGGGGCAGTTCTCGCGGTGGTGGCGACTCTCCTGACGCAGGCGGTCATCCTGCCAGAGAGGAAGGCTCGCATAGTCTGCTACTTCTCCAACTGGGCCGTCTACAGGCCCGGCATCGGGAGCTACAGGATCGAGGACATGCCCGCCGACATGTGCACTCACATCGTCTACTCCTTCATTGGCGTGTCCAACGTGACGTGGGAGGTCCTCATCCTCGACGATGAGGTACAGTATTACTACACTGGAATTAAATTTAATAGAAAACGAGTGTGACAACTGAAACGAGCCGAGTCAACCTTCCTCGAGTTGCCGCCCAATTTCCGTGCCGTGTGACACCAATCACGCGTATTAACCAGAATTGAAGTAAAAGAGAAATAATTATCCCATTTACAGTCGTCAATTTTCCTTTGCAAGCAAGAGTACTTTTGCTTCAGCACAAATCACAATACGCTGCTGGACCATACCTCTAAGGTGTGGTCCCATGATTTCGAAGTTTTTATTATTAGTGGTATTAGAGCCACGATAATTTTGCTTTCTTCATGCCATGTTGCCGTAATTGAATGAAGCTTTGGGTATTTTATCGTAAATGTATAGTATAAAAAACACGGTTTCTGTTATTGCCATGTCAATTACTCATACTTTGTCCTTCACATAACTCCGGATTTCCTTCTAGCTTCTACATTTTAGAATACTAGAATATTTCCTGCCTAGCATCAGTCGAGAGTTTTTTTAACTCATTCGCTGTGTCATCAGAGATAATAATTTCTGGATTCCAGAGTGTGACAATTATTTTAACTGGAAAGGAGTCTAGTGCTTGAGTTACTCGAGATATTTTCTTGTGAATTTCTGACATGCACGTTACCCTCAGTGCGGAAAAACTCACAAGGGCTTTTCGGCTAGTGAAATATTGGTTCATCTTGATTAGTTGATCTCGCAAGGGAAGAGAGTTAAAGCTATTGAAGACGCCTCTCGTAGTTCCAAGCTGAGACTACGATGTTCTGTAATTCTTTTTGTTGTTTTATGGTTTAACACTTCCAGCTAGTGAATACCTCGTCTTAAGGTTGAAAGCCAGCGTTGCACCGCGTATCCCATATACTCGTATGGTCGGGGAAGTGCCTAATGAAGGAGTAGTACTATGTTTCCGATTTTTGGCCAGTTTCTTGCTATGAAATCGTAGAATTCTACCAGTCTCCTTGACCTTTTTCTATTTGCTGACCACGCTTAAGGTTTTCGGTGATAGTATCACCAAAATCTCTCTGTTGCTGTACAGCGTCAACGGAAGCATCTTTCACTGCACACGGGAAGTCCTGTCTTAGTTCCAATGTGCATTACTGAACAGTTGTCGCTGTTTGAACGCAAGTCGATGTTTCGGTCAGCAAGGGAAGTGGGTTGAAGTCAGTTCGTGTAGTAACTCTGTTTCACTCAGTGAATACCCAGTGGTAGAATTTCGGTCCTTTTAGGGACTCCTCAAATGTTACTTTTGTCCAGTTATAAATTGCTCGTGAGTCGCCTTCCTTCGTGTGTTGCCAGTGAGCCAATTTCGTATTTACCGAGGGCAGTTTCTGCAGACCATGGACTCCACTTTGATCATTAACCTTTCGCAGAGAACTTCCTCTTATCGAAGGCTTTCTGAAAGTCGTGTTTTATAAAGCCTATAGTTTTCTTGCCGTTAAAAATTTGATTGTTTTCTCAAAAAGATTTGTGTTGCAGCTGCTTTTTTCAGGAATTCGTGTTGAGTGTCTGTAAACGCATTTTGGGTTGGGCGATATTTTGTCATTCGAAATGTGAGCTATTTATCTAGTGTTTTACGGATTACCGACGACTAACCTTATGTCACGAGATATGTTCGGTCCCACCCCTCATTAATTTGCATTAACAAGGAGACCGATTTCTCGGAATGGAGGGGCTTAGCGTACCTCCCTTAAATCATAAAATACACAAAATATAGGCAAACAAAATATATAAAAAATTGAATTATAAAGAATCCACGTTACATATACTAAAACAAAAATGGTACTCACCAATGTGCAGGTATACCACTTACACAGCACGCTTTTCTGTGCGCGTCTGAATTGATGGGATGTCCTCACGAGGATAGGTATTAATACTGCCGAGATTATCGGAGAGATTTTATGTTCACAGCAAATACATAACACCCTGA
>JACJUY010003514.1:75256-87459 GCA_014220935.1 Platorchestia sp. MABIK
ACCCCTATGTCTGCACAGCAGCACCCCTATGTCTGCACGTCAGCACCCCTATGTCTGTACGTCAGCACCCCTTTGTCTGCACAGCAGCACCCCTATGTCTGCACAGCAGCACCCCTATGTCTGCATAACAGCACCCCTATGTCTTCACGGCAGCACCCCTATGTCTGCACGGCAGCACCCTTATGTGAAAGAATATATCTCGCATATAAGTACTAAAATATCTCAATCAAATAAAACTCTCAATAGAGTGTAGTGACTATACTTCAGTCAACCCTCAAAATCTCATCTATAGTCATTTCAAGTATTCAGTAATCCGAAAATGTTGCAATGTAAATTTATTCATTGAAAAGTTCCAACTTCTCAGTCCTGTAATACCGATACTCAGTGCAGGAGTAGCTATGTAAGGCTGCTTCCTCTCATGCCGTAATGAAATTTAACGGCGGAGGTAGCTCCATCCGGGCCTTACATCTGGTGACCCAAGAAGGATCACCAGCTCTTACAATATGTGACCCCAGCAGCTCCAACTACTGGAAACCTCCTCAGTACTCCAGCGGGTCCACCAAACAAACATCGGCATCTTAGGATGCTTTATTACCTATCAAGCCTGATATATATGATCTTAAGCATTGGTTTTCCAAATGTCTTATAACTAACACTATATATAGGACACCATGACGGTTCCCCCGTGAAGCCGGTCCCCATTTCCGACACCTGAGTTGAGTGGGGTATTGTGCTTGAGCTCTCCCTTATATCCAACGGGGAAAATCGCCGCGCCAGTGCCGGGATACGAACCCTCGTCTCCAACATGCAAGGCCGATCCCTTGACCACTGTACCACTGCACCCCTATGTCTGCACAGCAGCACCCCTATGTCTGCACGGCACCCGGGCCGAGGCTTCTACATGGCCTGCCCCTTACATCTGGTGACCGTAGCAGCTCTTCAGCGGGTTCACCAACGGGCCGAGGCTTCTACATTGCCTGCCCATTTCACCTGGTGACCGTAGCCGCACCCATCGCTCCTCTCCAACGAAGCAACCTTCGTCGCAATTTCCGCTAGGTGTTCCTCTTACTTCAAGAACGTAAAACCTCCGCCAAAACGCCTACAGCTCGGCCTCATCGCAAATGTATGACTCAAAGAACTCTGAAATGTAGTATAGAAAGTTAATCCATCTATTTCTCCATTATAGAATAAAAAAGCATGGTTTAGAGCTGACAAAAATGAAACGAATATGCTTTCCCATCTACAAAACAAAATCATACGAGTAATAATGAAACTGTAGTAAAATGACTGAAAAAATTATTCCATCAAGTACCTAGAAGTTCTTTCAGTTTCTTATCATTTTTTTTTTAATTTCATGCATGTTTAAAACTTTGAATGACGAGGATTATAAATATCTTTAAAAATTAACTCAGAATGAGGTACAATAGAATGCTCTAAAGGTCACTGAATTCAGTCGGGCTCAAAATTAGTTATATCTCAATCTCTCTATTGTAATAGTTTCAAATATTGTTTCTACTGGTGTTTTGCTTGTACAAGAAATTATTAAAATTGTCTAATGTGAGAATAATCTACGTCATGCAAAAATTTTATTAACCAACAAACAAAATATAAGTCCTGATAAAATGAAATAAGGAGGAGTCTCGTTAAGTAGTATGCGGTTGCAATAGAAAAAGCAAATCGTACTTCACGTCGCCTTAAATTGTTGAAAAACAAAAATTCGCTCACAACAGTTGTATTTTGTGCGCTGAAGCTGCGAGCTATTCAGAAGCGAGGATCGGATGAGGTGCTGTCATTAAACATCTGCTAGGGAACTAGTAAAAAGGACGTGATATTTAGTTCATCTTTGTTAGAATTTACAAAGGATGACCCCTGAGGTATTCCTCCTGATATGCTTGGTACTCCACGGGTGTCATTTTGTTTTATGTGTGTGTCTTAGAGAAAAATTAAGACTGCAACTAAGGTCCTGACTGATAGTCGGTCTTCGTGGTCTAGCGCAAGTTCGACATGAGCTCAAGTAAGAATATTTCCACCTTTCTGTAAATTATTGAACGAGTTAAAAAGGAACGCAGCGTATCTAGTTTACGTTAAAGTGAAGTAAGTACACTAATAGAAGTAACAGCTGTTCTAAAAATTGAATTCCTTTCATATTTTAGAAACCATGGGAGACCCCATGGGAAGGCCCAACCCGACCATCGGCAGCAGGAGGCAGTGTTGACACCGTCACTCAGCCTGGGCGAACAACTCCGACCACCTTAACCCAGTCATACCCTACCACGACGTCTTCTACGACTACTTCGACGACGACCGCTGTTCCTCAGCGCGACACTGAGCAGTCAGCGCCTTCTGCTGTAGACTCAAGACCTCCAGTGGTGCCTTCAAGCTCCAGCATGGACTGCACTCAGCAGCAGTACTTCCCTCACGCGCAGTGTAATAAAGTAAGTACACACATGTCAGCAACAGTACTTCTATTACATTCAGTGAGATAAAAAAATTTGTTTAGACTTGGGATTCGAGCCACTAATTTTGCCGTCGGGAATTTTACGATAAACGTTGAGGATCGAGACATCGGTGATGAGAGCACAGATTTGGGCTGTTCTGGCCGTGTGAGTTCAAATGATAGAATTTAGCGACCTAATGACGTCCCCAGCCCCCGAGATGAGCAAGCGGAGACAAAGCCTGTATGACATGTATAATCTACCACTTGCATTTCAAGTTTACATATTTTCATGATCATTTTTAAGTTTTCATAATCACTCATGAAAATATGTTGGAATGTTGTGAAGCTAACACATGACTTGCATACATAATTGAATCTAAATGCTTGAATGGTTTCCACAAATAAGATTTTCCCATGTTGAGTGTTGAGCCAAATGTAATAAGATATCCTGTTCAAGACAATAGTTGAGGTAACACTTCGTTTTTAAGTCACAATTTAACGAAACTGCACTACCTGTGACGAGATTCAGCTGTACTCGAACTTCAAGTGCTGTGTCTTTTTCTTTATCATTGTTTTATGTCAGTTTTGGATACTTTCTTCTTTTTGAAAAAACTCAAGAGAATGGCTCTTACTGTGATTGTTATGTCATTTTTAAGAAATGATCTTTCCCCAGTAGCTGTGCAATCCAAGACTATTTGCTGGAGAATAAATTAAGCGCTAGCAAGTCGTTGAAAATCTTTCATTTTATAAAAAAATTTTACTCTAAATCTGCTTCGCGTGAAATATGCAATTATTTTGCCTCACAATATTTATTCTCGTTTCAAACTTCGACAACGCAACTACCCTGAGAATCTCTCTTTTTGTTGTTGCTCCAGTTCCCCATGAATGACTTGATTTATTCACAGAGATAAGACCCATGGTATTTCATTACTTCACAGAAAATGTGTTCTATGTTACTGGGGTGAAGCACGCGGAAGGAAAGACACTTATTGCTAACCAAAGTAGTCGCACAGATCTGCAAAGAAATTAATAGTCCCTGAGTTTATCATTTGTATTTCAGTACTACTGGTGCGTGCACGGCGACCCTGTGGAGCAGTCGTGCTTTGAAGGCACGTACTGGGACCCTGACGAGTCCATCTGCAACTGGCCCTCGCAGATCAGGCAGACGCAGTGCTCGGGCACCTGAACATCTCCGCCCTCCCACACGCTCGTAGCGAACGCGTTGTCTCCTCATCAAATGACCGCTCCTTGAAGTTTATCCTAGTTCAAATTGAAAGCAATAGATGTATTGTTTTGCTGAGAAATGATTTGGGAGGATGTTCCAAATTCTTTAACATTTTCAAGACAGCATGGCGAAGATCAATAATCCTCACCAACATTGTTTCCATAAAACTTCATTTAGGTTTATTGAAAATGTTGCTTGAAAACTTTTCAGATTTGTTGCTTCAACATAAATTAGTACTTTGTTTTTAGAGCATTGTTGTCATGGCACTTAGTGTTTTCAGACATTTAATTAAAAATTGTCCATAAAATGTTTAATCGATGCTTTTTGCTCGCCACAGCTAATGATATTACTCACCTTACAGATCTTTTAACCGTACTAAGAGTTTAGTATGATATTGCATGACAAAGTACGTTGTATGTGCATGCTGATATAGTTGTTTTCATTAGCTCAAATTTTTTTCATTTGTAAATTCAATTAATTATACTGGTTCTCACTCACGCTGTATGACTCATTTCATTTTTTTCCTTTTTTATTTCTATCAGCAACATTGCACGAGTTTTCGCAAATCAACATAGAAAGTAACATTTGAATATTTGAAAAACTATCATTAGCAGCCATTATTAAAATTTGCATTTTGCTCGTGCTCATATCAAACTCTGAAACTCTACTAGTCATTTCACAGCTGCTTTTACTGTACCAATACAAATTTTAAAAAACAAAGGAACACATGCTTCACTCGTTTAGTACAACCAGACAAAAAATTATGTTACGAAAGAAAACATGTAATAAAGTAAAGATTTGGAATGCATCTTTTGGAATACAACAAAATGACATGTCTAGTGTTATGTCAGAGAAAATAATTAAAACCCTCACTTTAACGACGGCAATGTATTAAATCTTAAAAATGGAGAACTCATTTATGCACACCAAAACATAGAACTTTCACTTTTGATTGATAAAGCTAATCTGCACGAAGTATTTTTTATTTACAAGCCCCGTCATTTATGGCCGACATGTCCCTAGAGTTTCAGACCGCCAAATAATATTTTTGTGTATTCTAAAACTCAAATGAAGTTTAATTGATGGCAAAAATGCACCAATGGAAGAGCGGAAGCCTAAACTCAGGCGTTAGAGCAATGCTAAAATAGCCAATTGGAATCTGCGCCTGAGTTCGCTTTGTCTCGGGACTTCACTCACTTCAAGAGCTCGAAAATAAAGCAACCAAAATAGTTTTTCACTGTGAGAAAAATTACAATAACGATAAAATGTAATGGAAATCTGATAAATGAAGAAATCAGTCGAATTTTCTTTTAGCTAACGCATAATTCAGTATTTGGAGGTTAATTTAAAAACAAATTTCCGTAAGAAACTATGCAAATTTTTCCAATTTTCCCCATCATCGAGCTCAAGCCTGTAAATCCACTAAAACTCATTCAAGTAATTGGTTTTCAATTAATTTACTGGAAATTTTCTTCGTATTGACCACCATTTCAATCCCAACTGGTGCCATGCAAACTGCAGCTAAAAATTAGACACAATCCAATCACTACTTTCTGCCATGTTGTCTGTATAGTTGTTACTCAATTCACCGTAGGAGCTTCAGTACTTCAAAAGCAGACGGTCAAATAATGTAGAATCTTCACTGGTCTTCACACCCACTTCACGTGTCACGTGAAAGACTTCCTTGAATCATAAAATCATTTTTACTGTAACTCAACTATATTGGGCAATCACAGAAGTATCAAATACACTGCATACCTCATGAATAGCCTTCAAGTAAAACAATCGAACTGTTGCATCTATCGTTAGAACTGCAAAGGAAACAAAGATGCCTCTCTCTGTGTCGTCTGACAAGAGAAAATTTCCTGCATTCCTAAAATCCTTCAGAGGCCGCGAAGAAAGAGTCAATTACCTGAATTCTACTTAAGTTGACAGCAGCTATTAGACACACGGGAAAATCCTTATGACATGGGACCGTTTATAGAGACGTATTAATGTTAAAAACGCCCGTATACCTCGGTGTCAACCTGCTGTGCAATTTCTATAGGAAGGAGGTGAGACTGGTGAGTCACGCGGCAGCTCGTAGCTTCACAGGCACGCAGAGATTTCAGCTAGCCACTATGGAAATTTTTAAGGCCAAATTAATGCAGAAGCTTTTTATACTCGAAAGTCGCATCTTGCGAGGTGTATACTACAAACTGTCTTGGAAAACTGCTCGCCCAATAGTATGCACACGAATTTAAACTAATAATGTGCTCTTTCATGTAGAACGTACCCACACAATATATCCTCGGAAAAAACTTAAATGCAAAATAATTTGATAGCATTTAATGTAATCATTATAATGAGAGAAAAGAATACGGCGGAGCAGACACAAAAACCTTTAATTAAGGAAGCACAAATATTTATATCTTCATAAACTATGAAATGCACTTAAAATTTCCAAAGAATATAATTGACGACCTTCAAAAAGATAATAAGTACAACACTTGGATTTTCTGAAGAGAAACTTGGATAATGCGAATACCGAAAGAATGAAGTTATAACAAAGCAAATTAATCTGATGATGTAGCACTAAACGCTATGAGATATGAAAAATCAGCGTGACTTAAGCTTACTGTGTAGATATTTTTAACGTCGAGATTGACTGTAATGAAAATCCGAACAACAATTTTAAAATTCTGTTGTACACGCCAGTTGAAAAATGGAATGGTAAAGCGAGAAAAATTATTGGAGATAAGTAAGGGTAGATTTTGGCTATATGATATATTGATTTCATGCCTAGCTTCTGCTTTAACAACGATGGCTTCCAGCCACGAGCTAATTTACATGGGGCTCGAAACTCGACTCTTCCTTGAATCATGCGTGCATTGCATCATACGAGCAACAAAGAAACTTTCTCTCTTCAAAACTGATTAGAAGTGTGTGTTCTACAGTTAAAAATTCTATTCAAGGGAATGAATATAACGTAAACTGATTCATAACAAATTGATTATAGCCATATACAGGTAAAGTTAAATTGAAATAATCATGAGAGTTCTTAACCTTGTGCCACAGGTCGCCATGAAGTGCTTTATAGGGAATGAAAGATATGGGCTTTTTTTAAAGCCTATTTGACTGAACATTTTTGCTTGGAAACCACGAGTAGACTGAACGCGTAAGAAAATTGAGGACCCAACAGGACAGGAATTATCATTCAGGAAAGCCCTTAATCAACACATTTTTACTCTTCTCTTTAATTAAGTGTTCTCACAGTCCCGCTCAACGACTGAGTGCTTTCTCGTCGAGCGTTGTGACCTGAGCGATGGAGTCGGTTTTATTCCTTCCTTGAGTTGGTGAGCAGGAGTCGGAATAAAAAAAATTATTTATCCCAATCAAGAGTGCGTGTTCATATGTTCTTTAATTTTTTATAATTTCTCAGTTTTTCGACATATTTCAAGTTCTCTGCAGGATAAAATTAATAACTAATTCCTAAGTCACAAATCATCTTACTGAAACAAAGTACTGCGAAGTTTTAAAAAGCAACGTTTCAATGCCACTGAGATCATCAAGATGAAGAGATTACAAACAATGATTACGTTCCAGAATTACAAAAACAAAAATCATTAATCGCTACAAGTAACACCGCGTAAAATTTGCATCAATGTACGAATGAAAAATGTAACGCAAGAATTCCGAGTTGCGCCACTAGCCTACCCGATACACGGTCAGTGTCGAGGCGCAAGAAATGCATCGCTACTCATGTTTCAACTGTTGAATGTGTAGATCTGTTTAATTGGTTGGCAGCGAAAAATTCATTCGTATTTTCATTTAGTGGAGGTTTGAGTTCGTGAACGCGGAAGGTTTCTAACATTAGAATGTGTTTTTTAGAGACAATAAAAATATTCAAATCTCGAACACAGGTCATCGGTAGAGGGTTTTGAACTATAATAACATTTTCAATCCAAATATTATTGAAAATGAAACCTTGGTATGTATGGGCATTCATTCATTGCTATATGGTCATTTTGGTCAAGTCAGTGTAACGATCATTCGGAGGCTTACATTATCCTGAATCCTGATCCACGTTAAAAACGGATAAACCACCACGCTCTCTCAAGAACGCTGACCACAAACTTCGAAATGTTGTTTTTTGAAGGAAGTCAGTGACTTTTAGATTCTCTTCCTAGATTCAAATTTTCGTTTCTGTTATACTAGTTGGCTAAATGAATATTTTAAGAAAGGTTTGGAACAACATTTAATTTACCTTATAATGAGAATGCACTTGATTCTCATGAAATATATCAAATGTTGCGGGCATTGTGACAGAGAGTATTGTTACAACTCATAACTCGGTTAAAAATATTACCTATCTTCTAATCAACTGAAATATCGTGGAAATTATCATTAATCAGCAACTGTTTAACCCTGAGTAATCCTACATTAAAATTAGTCCAATTACTACGCACTTTGTAAGCTCTATTCAACAGAGGTCCAATTACATCGTTCTTACTAGTCAGTGGAGGCTCGCAATCATAATTAATAGTTTCTCCTGCGTGAGAAGGCTTGATGTATACTGATCTCTGAAAAGAACCTGCTGGAGTTTCAACTAAAACGTTTAAAAATGACAGTTTTATTTGCACCCTGATTTCAAAATTTAACGTTGATAAAAAGTTACTGATCATTAGTTTCTTTAACACCTCCAAATGATGAATATTTTTTACTTCAACTAAGATATTGTCAACGCATCTTCTATAATTGCAATTTTACAGCTGAATCGTTCATTATCAAGTTTTCCACAAAGTATGTGTGAACACAATCAACCATGGGCCGGGAGAAGATTCAAGACCGCATCATCTTTTAGGTGGAAAGGATTGCCATCGAATGGTTGAAATAGAGCTTCATTTGTACAAATTGTAACAAAGTTTCTTAAAAGATGTCGTGAGAACTAACGAAGAAGAGGAAGATATTTATTGCTGTAGATGCGATCTGAAATTATCCCTGTAGTAACAGCTATGGGAACAAAGGTAAACTGGGACTCGACATTCAAAGAAGCTATCACTCTACTCGGACGTCTATCGCGTAATAAAACAACAAATTCATCAGTTCAGAATTGAATTCTACGCCAGATAAGATAATATTATTCCATTTGAAGTCATAACAACATAATAAATAACGGTCGGAACCTGATATTTTATAGGTCTTAACGATGATGGATTTTGATTTTCATAAATTTTTGCGGCACCTTACACACACTAAATGGACAAAGAATTTTGTGTGGTCCAGGAATTTATTAGTAAGCGATTGGACCTTGCTTAGCTCGAACTACAGCTTTCATTTTACATACCCATGTCAATTATTGAATAAAAATTTGAAGAAAAACATGAAATTATATGCTCTAGTCTGAGTTATTCGACGTTTTGTAATGCCTACATTGATATAAGGAATAAATAAAAAATATAAAGACAGTGTCACATTGATCAAAAACGCTTTTGACAGTCTCCGCAATCGCATTGACATATACCCTTAGGCCTGTATGATATCAGGGAATGATGTTTTAAAGCAAAATTTATGAAAGGGAAAATTTTGCGTTTAAGACTGAAAGGTCGACGTTGTAGAAATTTAGATCTATCTTTCGGTGCTCGTATATCAGCTAGAATCAAGCAATTAGCTCAGGGAACATGTTACGCCACTCGACAAATTGATGATGTTTCCTACATAACTAATGCTCCCACAAAAGATTTACGGGAGTCAGAAACGAGCAAAGAATATTCGCACAATGCTAGCCAAAATATTTTACAACATAAATGAGAAGAAAAAATAAGAAAAGCAGTTCATATCCAATAAGTTAGACACGTAAAATATTTAAAATCAGTTTTAAAATGTCTCGACATAAATACCTGTCGTTGGTGAACAAAAATAGGTAAATAAATAGCCATATCATTGGTTTGAGCAAAAGTTTGAAAAATTATCACAATGAATTCTTTTAGTGAACGTTATTAACGTAGAATTAAATTTTTATTAATTATAGACTATTAGGTGGTTTTTATCATCAAAATTTACAGAAGTTATTTTCTACATGAATGCTGGTGGAGTTGAGAGACAAAGATTATTAACTGAGCACTTAAAGTTGAGCGAGCTACAAAAACACTCACATTTTGAAAATTGTGGATGCGAGTAGAAATTGCATTTCTTTCTACGTTTGAAACTAACAGAATGGGGAGAAAAACAATAACTGGAAACGAGGATCGAAGAAACATTGCTTTCTAACTAAAACATTAGAACAAGAAACTCGAAATTTTCACCGCCAGCCAAACAAATAAACCAAGGTTCTTCATAAATGAATATCTCATACCTTCACGAGCCAAGATTATGTACACCTTGAAAATAGTCAGAAAAAATTCCCGGAGAAAATTGGAATCCCAAGGACTCAGGACGGAAACATCTTCGCATCCACCCCTGAACAACCGGATTCAAGACACCATCAGTTTTAACACGCCAGAAGAGCTCGACCAATACCTGATGCTGCTACTGGGTATGTCATCGAAACAGGTCTTGGGTGATTAGGCTTGGGTGATCACCTCAATTAGATATCATGTCACTATTATAACATGTAACTGTGTCATATATGTCACTGACGCTTAAAATTGTAGAATTTTACACTTTAACTTTATAACTTCAAGCTGTACGACTATTAATGAACATGTATGTATGTGAACATTTTTGATGTATGTGAACATTTTTGACTGCTGTATGTGAACTTCGCAACAACGCCATCAGCGATTTGTACCTACCTATGTTATAATGGAATTTAGATTTCCACCTTGTTCGCTTTCCCACCTTATTTGTATGGAATTTTTACCAGTAAGGTTTTTTTCGGTGTAAACCATTTTAGCTGATGAGATATGTCATTGTCGACCAGAAGAAATTTTTTAAGCTTAATACCTGTTGTATGTGAATTCTGTGACAACACCTTCAGCAATTTGTGCGTACCGACGTTGTGATATTGAACTCCAATATTATTCGCTCAATGGCAGAGTATGTGTGTACTCACGAAATCGTGCTAGATTTTTATTCTTTTCTCTCTTACTTACTGAGCTAGTTTTTAGACAGGAATATCTTTTTAATCTTGACTCTGTATTTCGTTGTTAAGTTATATATTACCTCTTGCTTACTATTTACTAATTTTAAATGACTGATCACGCTGATGTATTCGATGAAATCGACCAAGATCTCAATCATTTGAACAGACTATATCCAAACCTAAACGACTCTGAAAACTGCATGTGTACTAATATATCAAAATTCAACGAAACTATACGAATAACTCGCAACGATTTTTCGCTCCTGTGTTGGAACTGTAGGTCACTCTATCCAAAATTGGAAGAGATACAATGTACTATTACTGTATTTGAGTATAACCTAGAAGTGATTAGCTTCACCGAAAGCTGGCTAGACGACTCAACCAAAGACATTATTTAGATTTGAAAATTATCATAGTTACCATTCGCTACGAAAAAACAAGCGAGGCGGAGGCATCAGTGCGTACATATCTAAACACATAGACTCGAGAACCGTAGCAAGTGCAACAATGAATCGGGATCATATATAGTCACTATTCGTAGAACTGTCTTGACAAAGCCAATTCTGACGCACAAAGCCCAATACGGATTCTCCTCTTTATATCTTCCTCACAGCAATGCTGAAATAGTGAAATTCCATTCCCCTACCGTCACCAACCTAAAGCCGAATAGGAGACGTGATGTCTTAATCAAATACCGTTCATCTAACATCGGGCAGAAAGCTCTGTCAGTATCAAGAGCCTTACTGTGGAACAAACTCCCCAGAGCATCAAAACCCCTCAAACACTTAAAGAATTTAAAACTAAAATAGCTCTCTATCTTGCGTCTACACAATAAGTGTAAACTGCAGTACATACTGGAAAAGAAGTCAGGAATTTTTGGTGCTAATTATCTTATCTTTTCATTACATCATACAACAATCAAGACATATCTGTATTATGTGCAATATGATTACTTGTTTGCGAATATTAAGTACATGTATGTACTCACATGTGACGCTCCTATGTATGTATATGTGTATATAGGTGTATGGATATATATATGTATGTTTGTGTGTGTATAAATATATATATATAGATAAATGCTAATGTTTTGCTTCTTGCAAATCCTAATTATGAATAAAAGAGCAAAGAAAGTAGCTTTTAAATTTAACATTCTTATTAATACAGTCAAAAAATAAAAGAAGAACGTTTCGACCCGTTAGGTCATTCTCAACTTCTGTCGGTAGAAAATCACAAAATCAAGTAAAATTCAAAGTAAAATGTTGGACGATGAAGAAAAAAAAAAATGCATCATACTAAAAACTTACAAATACAACCTAAACTAGCTGAAGGGGGAAAGCGGACTGAGTATCATTCAAAACTGGTTTTGTCGTTAAAATATACAGGGATTCTAAAATACCAAGATTTATGACACCAGATGTAGAAGCAATTACATTGAAATCGTTTAAGCGCACGGGAAGATCGCATTTCTCTGCATG
>JACJUY010003515.1:7915-38060 GCA_014220935.1 Platorchestia sp. MABIK
CAGTTTAGCGCAATTTGAGCAGGGGCAGGAAACTATGTTTATGAAGTTTAACCCATGATCTTTTATTGAATTTGTGTGGCAAAAATCTTGGTATTTCCGAACTAATTGAAACGTACGAAATAATTCGGTCGCTAAATGAATTTGATTTGTTTCAAAAGAGTACTGATGGGATCGTCTCGGAAACGTCTAATTTTGGGGCCAAATTTCTGAGCAATTAATATCGTGTAGCGGTTCTTATGCCAGCACTAACTTTCTGTTGAATTGCTTTCTATAATATCTGGCCAAATCGTTTAGTTGGTGCTTTTTCGAATAAATTAGGCACTCATCTGGAGACCTTGCAGAAGTGTCTTATGAAGAGTGCTCTAATTTTGTTGAAAAATGTACAAACTTAGCAGGATTTTGATTGAAAAAACAACACCTGGCTCAGCCACGTCAACTACATAACTAACGCTGTGAGCTGTACCGCTACAACACAAAGTGTTTGACATTCAAGCTTTAAAATTATTACTCGACCACCGGTGAAACGCTTATTCCATCGATTGGAGAATGAATTAAATTTATCCCAGTCAGAAAATATAGACATGTAAATATTTTTGTTCTACACTTTCGTAAAAATGCTTTGGATCTGCAGACAGTTACATTACGTTCTTTTATAAATTACATTTCTCCTTATTTCGTATGTATTTACAGAGGGCCTAATTGTGCCTGGTGGTCCAACGTGATATGTCATGTGCGACGCTTACCGCTAAGTCTAAATTCTGATCTTTGTGAGCTGGTTCACCTCGCTTCATTCTGCCGTCAAATTTCAAGCTTCGTTCATTTGCCTTAACTTTTTAGGGGCAGATTTAACACGTTGACTGTGATCAGTTAAACTGAAGTTCAATAATCGCCTCAAATTTTAAATTCAAAAGTTGTTAGCAATTTTATGGATACCAAACATTAACTCGGTGCATTAAATTCCATTAATTTTAAAATATTATTAAAAAATTTTCAAACGACCTCTCGATGGGTCGTTTCGCAAGCAACGAGTCGTTAGTTTGTCCGTTGTGGAAATTGTGTGGGTGAAGTAGATTGAATCTCGAAACATGTGACAGATAAATCTCATTAGGTATTAAGTGAGCAAGTAATCTTGATTCCGTCCATGATGTGCTTTATGTAAAATTAAGGTGTTTTTCTTGAAAATGTACGCCAGTTTTCTTCCATATCCGTCCGGAAACTATATGAGCTATTACACTTACTCGTTCTTAATTCTCTGCCCCTCTAGGGGCATAGGATAGACGACAGGTTTTGGTCAGTTAGTTCGTCTTATGTTGTAGAGACTAATGCCCTTGAGGAGATGGTTACCTCAGCTATAGACATTCGGGACTGCTGTCATTTGCGCTCATTTAGCCATCCCTAATTTTCATGCATTCTTCGCATCGCTTCTTTCAGACATTTTTTTTCCGCTTCGTGTCTTTTTCTTTTGCTTTCTGTTCCACGTACAGAGTATCCAGTAAGAACATACCTTGTGCATAGATATCACCTTTTCCTTAGTGCATGTTAAATAGTCCCTTCTCACATCTTTGTTGTGTTGAGGGAGGCTGAAACTAACTAACCATCAATCTACCTTAAGCGGCCCACAGACGATCAATTTAGTTGTCAATAATATTGACTATTATTATTACTATTAATAATCTCATTTTGATGAGGTTTTTTATTGTCTACAAAGTCAGTTAATTGACGGTCGTCAATCAAGCCCACAGACGATAAATTTAATTGTCAATATTCATCATTGTCAATTATATTGACAATAAAATTCATCGTCTATGGGCCGCTTTACCCTTCTCTTGCATCCATGAAAACATCTTTGCAGGGATTGGAAACAGAGTCATAAACAAACTATGTACTTGGTTTTGCTTTGGTTTGTAGCTGTGGTTACCACGATATTCTTATTCGCAAAATTTATTGATCTTGCGTCACCTTGGGCTTCGTGTCTTCTATGCTTTTAAATCTTTGCTCTGTGTTCAGCGCTTATTTTATATCTTGGATATAATTGTTTATTGGCTACATTCCAGTCTACTTGATAGATAGTAGGGGATAAATATTTGTTATATTCAAATACCTTTTGGTTTGAGAATTTCTTCCATCTTACTTAACGCTTTGATGAAATTTTAATCTCGCTGTCAACGTTCCCAGCAAATGTTCATAAATAGATCGATTCTCTAAACATTTAATAGCGTTAGTGACCACACCGTGTTATCTATGTAGTTAAGCAGCTCAAGTTTTTATGAACGATATTAGTGAATTTCACGTAGCTGATGGAGGATTATCGCCTATGTTATTTTATATAATGCCTACTTAAAAATAAAACGTCGTGCTGCGATGGTATGGGTAAGGAAAACTTTCTGACAATTTTATCCACCATTTGTTTAGTAAAGGTCAAATTTTAATTTTCTGAAGCACTTGTTGAAAAACAGCGATCATGTCTCTTTCCGTGGTGTTCATAAGTTTTAGGGACCCAGTTAAATTAGGATATTAATCTAATATAATCTTTCAGTTAATCGTTAGCAAACTACTTCTAAGGATCGATATGCGACTGTCCGTGGTACAATAAACAATGTTCTATAGAACGCAAGCAAAGTTGTCTAAACGTTCCTAGATTACACAGCCCAGTGCTCTACGCCGTATCTTGGACGCACGAATGATAACTTAGTATTTAACTTAATGTATAGGAATTGCGTTCCGTCGCCTAGGAATAGAAACCTATGTTGGATGCGTGCGTGACTGTCCAACTTATCGTGCCGCGTCGAGTTGCATTGACACGTTAAGTGCGGTGGGTTAAACTGAAGTTCAATATTCGACTCAAATTAGAGTTAATTTTAAATGGCAATTTTGGAAAAAACGAGCATTAAATAGATCGCGCCTTCATTAAATTTTCATTAAGCATTAATCGAAATTGAGTTTGTAACTGTTGGTCAGTCAGCAGCATTACAAAAATACCCTCAGTGACCACCGGTGGGTCCCGTTGCATTTAAAGTGTTCACATCATTCAGGCTTTCATGTTGCCTTTGTAAACACCCTCCGAACCTATTCTTATAGCTCTGTAATTGTATCAACTAGAGATTTTTCGTAGACAACAACCTGAAACTTTCCTACCAAGAAAATTAATATTTTGGTCTTTGCAGTTTTACTTTCCATTCTCCAGCTGGTAGAAATGGCTTCCTCTGGTATTTGTGTAAGAAAAGGATAAAGAAAGTTCCATTTTGAAGAAGTCAATGTATTTATGTCTCACATGGATTGCTAACTGCCTTATAATGAACATCAGGACCCAATGACGTTCGGGTCAATGCCTATTTCGAACAACTGGTCAAGAAGAAGAATTGTGGCTTACGCTCTTCCTTTCCCTACGACAAGAAACACCGAATACTGCAGGGTTCCCATCACTAGACAGCATGGGTTAGCGCTCGCAATACTAGTAGTGCACGCGTCAAAAAACAGTTGATCTCATCGCTGCTAAAAATATAATTTCTCGACATGGAAAAAAATGAATGTGATGTTCAACGCCATCTACTCTGCGTGAATCATCTCGTGAACCTGGACACAGAAACAAGGACAGAAAGATATTTCTATCAGCGGAGGTTGTCGGTGGAACAAAGCTTGATGCTCATTCCCACATCAGAAATGCTATTAATATTAAGAGGAAGTATTACAAGTTAAAATTCGCAAAAGTCTTCTAGTGATACACTAGAGCAGTGGTTCTTAACCTGGGGGGCGTAAGCCTTCGCAATAAAGCCTGATATTTTTCCAGTTATGTTTTCGACATAAGAGTAAACTTTCACTGTTGAATACGTTTGAGGACCTGTTTACAATATTCTTTGTTGTGAGCTCTAATTTACCAGTCCATCTGCACACGATTTCCCCTGACAATTCTTAAGGCGGCGTGGGAGTAAAAAGGTTAAGCACCACTGCTCTAGATGTGACTACGTGACCGGAACTCTGTGATCTTCTCATGGAACACTGAAGTAACATGGAACCCACCCTTCTCATGGAACACTGAGGGTGCCTTCTTCTGATGGTTGTGTCGTTGCAGCTTACTACTGCATAATAAACAATATTAACTCATCTCAGTATATTAAGCAATGAATTATTGGAATTTACTTTGCACAGCTCAAATCAACAAAACATGAAAACGAGAATCTAATTCATTCTCATTAATCTCTGCTGCTAAATTTTGCTTCAGATGAGACTGACGAAAACTTCTATTGCCTCAATGTTATACCAATGTCATTATTGCACAAATACAACAAATCGTCCGTTGACGATACTATGATTTATTGGACTCTGAAGTTTCGATCATCGAGCCATATGCAGAAAATGAAGCTGCCTCATAACTGTAGCCTAAATCAATGTACTTCGCTTCAATCATTCATCCTACATTCATTGACGGCTACGTGGTTCTAGAGAGCCACATTCAATTCTAAAAAGAATGATCTTGTTCAGATGTCTGATGATCACTTGCAAGTTTCAGTGAAAGGATCAAAAACGTACATTTGAAATGAAAAAAATTCAACTATTGACGACTGAAAAAAAAAATTCTCGATGCATTCTGAAATCCTTGTGTGTTCGAGAAATTCATTTCTTGTAATGTGAAACGACATTTATACCGAAGATTTACACGTGTGTAATGTTTTCGTTCTTTACTGCGATTAACACTTAGAGTGAATGACAAATTTACTGGACTAAATGTCCAGGATGTTTCTAAAGTCAAAATGATTGAAGTAAGAGACCCACCACTTCCAATTTACGAGTACATCACCCTCAAGTAAGTACTTGCGCATTATCAACACGTAACCCATGTTCCTAAAATTTTTATCGCATTCTTCTATCATTCCACCGTATTCATACGACCTCATTTCAACTCTTCGCTTCAAACTCGTCCCTATTCATTGGTAGAGTAACTGAAAATAACCGAGTAACTGAAAATAACTGAGTAACTGAAATTAACTGAGTAACTGAAAATAACCAAAAAATGTTTTTTGCGCGCATCACCACAGCTTATCTGAGAGCGCATTTCCAGCTGAGTAGAGAAGATGAGTGACCGCTCCAAGGTGCTCCTCGAACTGCCGCCAGGTGGCGTCGATGTTGGGGTCGTCGGGGTGGCTGGCGATGTAGTTCAGAGCGTCCGTCAGGCCCGAAAATGCGGTGCCGGCGTACGCGTCGCCCGAGCTCGGAGCGAACACCACATGGCTGCGGAATTGATGCGTCAGATTTTATTAGATGTTAGTTTAAGCCTCCCTAACTGCTAAAAAAAAAAAAGCGTTCCGATGAGAGGAGCAGAAGGGCCATAGAAACATTAAGTTGAGAAGAAAGATTATGAAACAAGATCAAAGTTGAGGAAGATAGTAATAGGTGGTGAAAAACAGGACAGCAGTGAACCGAAAAAAGAGTGTCCTTAACGTAACAAAAACATTTCATTTCAACAAATAAAAAAAGGCTTACCTACTCTCAACTCAGGCCCTCACAATTTTCCCCCCTGGGAGCGCTAATTCCCATAGATACAATAGTTGTATCCCCTGAGGGAGACAAACACTACATGGCTGCATAATTGATGCATCAGCACGCATCATATTTACAGACATCCGATGGCTGCTAAATTGATGCATTAGCACTCATTGCATTTATATTTCTAAATGGTATATTGACAGACACCTCATCACTGCAATAATGATGCATTAGCAAGCATCGATTTGCTGAAAGATTGTTATACTAGCTCTTTAGGGAGTAATTGGCCCTGCTATCTAGAAGGGCAAGATTTTTCCTTCTTTCGTTTCCAGGATAAACTTTTAACAGTTTCAGAGATTTCTAATACTTTTGAAAAAAAACTTATCTATATTTTTGCCAATAATCTCACAAAAAGATAAAAATATTTAATGAAAAGACACGAAAAAAGCAATGAGCCACACGTTTCTGCAGTTCAATCACCCAGTTTGTCAAGAGGATGCAAACAAAGCATTTAGTTCTGAAAAGAAGATGCAGCAGCAGCACCTATCAGGAATACGCAAACGGAGAACAACGAGAAGACTAATTGAAGTGAAAACTACTCGGGGTGAGCTTCAAAAACTGAAAGTCCCATTTCAAATGATAATAATTCTTCACTTCATGTTTATTATATTGTTCGTAGATTTTGTCACTACGAAGACCTTCTTAAGAGTGAGGAGAAGGGACCATTTATTACGAACTGTAGAAAATGAGGAGTCAATGCACAAGATGTATTCCTACTCAGGATACCCAACGTAGAAACAGCAAGTTAGAAAGGAGAGCTAGCGAAGGAGGCATGAAAACGGAAAAAAAATAAAAATAGAGTTAAATAAGCCAGCAATATTTAGAAGTTGTCTCGAAGGCCTATCTACAGCTGAGGTAGTTAATAATATCTACCCTTTGGGCGCGTCTCCATAGCTTAGGGTAGACAAGCTAAATATCCAAATAATCCTATAGCCTATCCCATGCCCCCTGAAGGGAAAATAATTTAATAATTATTTAGATTAGTTTCATATTTTTATTATCGTAGTAAATAATAATTGCCGTATCACAGATACACTCCTAGTAATAGTAAATGATACGTCACTGTGACACGGACTTGCTCCTCACTCCAATTATAACTAGAAGCAGGAATGCATCAGTGATACTGTAATGCATCATTTGCTACGTTTACTAAAAAGATGAGAGTACCAGTAATACGTAATGTTTCATTTACTACGATTACTGGGAGACGTGCGTCATTGATATGGAAATGAATCATTTAATACGATTACTAAAAGACGAGTGTATCAGTGATACGGTGATTTACTACGTAGTGATTTACTACGATCACTAGAAGGAGGAGCAAATCAGTGATACAGTAATGTTTCACTAACTACAGTAGTCATACAGTAATGTTTCATTTACTACATCAGTGATACAGTAATGTTTCATTTACAACATCAGTGATACAGTAATGTTTCATTTACTAGTCACTAGTGCACGCATCCGGTGGCACTCACTTGTAGTCAGGACGGTCTGGGAGGCCTTGGGGGTCGATGAAGGAGCGCTCGACCAGCATCATGCGGTCATTGACAGCCCTCACCGCCATCACGCTGTGCAAATGATCGCTCCTTTTAATTTCCTCCATTTTTGTTATAATTACAATCGATGTTACGCATAATTGAATACTGTTATTTCCTCTCTTATTGTTGTAACGATCGAGATTATGTGCCAACGAACACTCAATTTCTCCATTCGTATCAATTTTCAGTCGATGTTATAGATTATCTTGAGCTAAATTAGTTAATGCGAATGAAAATTGGTCTTAATAATCCATGTAAGAAATCAAGAATAGTATAAGCGGGACAATTGGAGGTAACTTATGATCGTATTTGTTGAGTGAAGACTACGTATGGATCTGGGATTGCCTGTATTTACCCACGTAAATTTCACCAACTGTCATTTTTGTGAAAAATGGAATTTCCCATTGGATAACTTTACCATAAAATTGCTCGTAATGAAATAAGAACTTATGAAATCTCACCTGTTATTATATTTTCTGTTTTGAAATCGCGCTCCCAGAAATCTTTTGGGTCATAAAATCTCACTCGATCTTTAGTAAAAAACTTGCTCCCGGAAATCATTTTGAAGTCATGTATTACTCTGTCCTAAAATTTTAGCATTTTTCAAGGAGAAAGCGAAGAAAGCAGTCACTCTGTAACCTTTTACCTACGTTTGTTACTGTCATGAAGAGTGAAATTAAAACAAATGATCAGAATAAATAAAATAATGTGAAAAAATATTTCAAGAATTGGTTGCTGAAATTTCCAGCTAAATGTTCCAAAATCTGTGATTCAAATACCAAATCTATTAATACCTTGATTATTTCCTAATCTCTGAGACAAGCTCTTTTTAATTTTCTGAAACAAAATGGAGAAGGAAACTTCAGAAACTCCATTACATGTTAAAATATCCTAGTGAGTATTAAAATAACCCCAATTGGCATACTACTTTTTTTTGTCACAGTAAAGAGTGTTAAATTCAGAAATGCTGTATAGCTTCAAATTTACGAACTTTCAACGCCCGTATAAATTCAAAGTAGAAACCCAAGTGGCGGAGATAATGGTGAAAATGAACCCCAAGACATTATTTCTGTAATTTTGGCCAAATCAGCATAGTTCTCACTGCAAATAGGCATTGTTCTCACTGCAAATAGGCATTGTTCTCACTGCAAATAGGCATTGTTCTCACTGCAAATAGGCATTGTTCTCACTGCAAATAGGCATTGTTCTCACTGCAAATAGGCATGGTTCTCACTTGGAGGTGTCGAGTGACGTCAGAGTTGCTTCAAATTCTTGGACGCTGCTGTTGAACGCTGCTCCGGCTTCCAAGAAATATTCTGAAAAATATTAATGAATAGACCTTGCAGAACGTCCATACGTGCGCCAGTTTCGTGAATCACCGTTAGAATTTGGTTTCTGAGTTGATTTCCATCATGTTAGAGGAAAATTTTTCGAAAATTCGAACCGAGCTGGATTAATTTTTATATTTTTGAACACAAAATTTTTCGCTGAGATAATTTTTCTACCTTGTAGCATTTTTAAAAGTTCTTTGGCGTCATTGCAATGCACTTTGATTATGCTACTTAGAAGAACATTTTAGCCAACCTGAGCTTCTGATTTTAGCACCTCGTGTTCTTGGCAAAGTTAGGCAAAAAAGATAACCAGAATCATCTGCCAAAGAAACATCCACTGAAGAGTATGAACCAAAATAGGTTTATATGGATCGAGGTAGAGGTACGGCAGGGACAGGCGCCAAACAGGGACAGGCGCAAAACAGGGACAGGCGCAAAACAGGGACAGGCGCAAAACAGGGACAGGCGCAAAACAGGGACAGGCGCAAAACAGGGACAGGCGCAAAATAGACGTAGGGGTAAAATATGTAAAAGTGGAGGAAGACGATGGAAGTGTGACGATTGGGCTGAAAACATTGCATGTTATTCGCACAAGTGCACTCACGGAAGGTCAAATTTCTGTCAACGACCATTTGGCCAAACTGCTGGACAATCTCGTCCTGAGCGTCGCTGATGAAGGACGCGTAAGCCTCTAGAGACATCGGCAGCACCTGGGATGCGGAAACTTTTAAGATCAAAACAAAGGTACAATTTCACAATATGACTTCGGAAATACCGCACTTAATTCGTAGCCTTCTCGGTGATGGAAAGTAGGAAAGTTACGCTCTCAGTGAGGTAGTCCCGGGTTAGATTCAGTTATTACTCGGGAAATCTTTTGGTGCAAACAGCTGCCCTGATGATCTGAACGGCAATGGGATAAGAGGGCATAGAGGAAACCCTCCTGCCCTATGAGCTTATATTATATTCCAGTCTTCTTATGTTGATGAAAAGAAAAACCGCTGTAATTGCAAACACGATTGTAAAATAGAACTGACACAGCACTTAGCATCCGAGTGGACACTGCAAACTAAGAGGTCAATTGATCTATTATTATTATTTTTTATAAGAAAGTTTTAGCCTCCCTTAATCACGACAAAGATGTTCCAAGAGAGGAAGGAGGAAGGCACCATTTAGTATGGGGTTGAGGGAATGCGGAATCTATGCACAATGTGCACAGAAACAGTAAGCTAAGAAAGAAGTTCATGAAACAAGAAAAAGTTGAAGAAGAAAGTAGTAGGTGCTGAAAAACAGGACAGCAGTGAACCAAAAAAAGATGGTCCGTAACAAAACAAAAACCTTTTCTATTTCAACAAAAAGGAAGCCAACCTAACCTTTAGCTCGGGCCCTCACAAAGTCCTCCCGGGAGCGCTAATTCCCATAGATACAATAGTTGTATCCCCCTGAAGGGGTCAATTGATCTAGTATGACATTGAATGTTACTTAAGCCGAAAATTTATACGTAGAGCTTTACAATGGATGAAATCAATACATATTATTTTGAATTGCACTATAACAATGCCAAAAATATAAAAGAAAACATCCTGTATCTCTTGATCATAACCAATCACAGAATTACGAGAGAAATATACGTACGATGCAAATATTAAATCAGCAAATTAATTCAAGCCTGCCTCTCTTTCTATATGCATAGTTTTGTTCATTTAAAAGTGCATGGAGATGAAGACTTACATAAAATTCCTAAATAATCCCTGTCTATCGCCTGGTTGATTGAACTCTTATAATCTGCGCTTCTGAGTAGCTTACATTTCGAATAAGACCACTCGAACACAAAAGCCAAAATAGGGGCAGAACGCGTATCAAGAAGTTTTGATGAACTGAAGAACCTTCTAACCCTCTATGAAAAGATATTGTTTGGGACCAATTTTAGTGAATTCTCATTACTAGAAAAAGTTCCATCCCAAAAGTTGAGAAAATAGTTCCCATCTCTAAGTGCGTATTTTTCTTCCAAGATAAGACAGAGTTCAATTCGCTACCACCATCCCTCATGATGTCCTCAATAACAAGTAATAAGTTAAACTTACGACCGCATCAGAGAGCTCTACAGTGATCTGTCCCCACAGATCTGTCATGGCGCCGTGGAAGCTGAAGTTTTGATCATAGAGTTCGTCGACCAGAGCGAAGGTCTCATATAGTGTGTGGTACAGGGGCTCTCCGAGGGTTTCCTGAAAAGAGCGTGTTGGTTTACCGTTATTAATTCATTTTAGAGCGGATCTCAAGAGTGCGAAAAGAAGCGACCGTTTAGTATGGGCTGTTGAAAACGAGGGATCATTGTACGCGCAAGGTCTTTCCACGTAGGATACCTTGTGCATTGAAACAGCAACGTTAAAATGAAAAGGAAAAAAAAAAATAAATGATATTGGAGAAAGTGTGAATACTGAAAGAAGAAACGTGAAAGATAGGAGTCACGAAAGTGTATCTATATTTGAAGCAACCTAAAACGACACATATCTCGGAACACTGGGTTTCACTTCTTAACGTCTTAAATACTAAATTTTGGAATCTCAAGTCTCTTGTGCACTGATTTGAAAGATCCCCAAATTCAGATTTGAAGCAAGTTTGAATGCTTCTTTGTTCGCTTGCTAGAGAAACAAATTTATGAGTGATTAATCCAGCGCCGCCATTTATTTATCTGAATGTATGGTAGATGATTATGTACGGTAGATGATTATGTACGGTAGATGATTATGTACGTTAAAAAACAATCATATAGCTACGTTCATTGTTCTTCGTTCGCAAACACTGGAAATTCAATTGTTTCTTTGATAATTACTTAACAATATCTCAATACAAACATCCTACAAATTTCGATTGAGTTTCTGAGAAAAATCTCTCGTTCTCTAATCGCCGTCAGTCAAATCTCTTCTTTTACTCCATTTCCGATCTGAAAAATTTAAGACACACTATCATTTTGATTCCTGCAGACGTGATATTCGGCATTTATATAATTTTTTATGAATTGTACAAATATTAAAAAGAGTACGAACATGCGTAGACCCCTGTTTTGTCCCTATCATCTACACCTGAACCATTGGTCCAATTTTCCTCTAGTGCTACTGTGCCCCCCTCTCTGAAAAGATTTCCCTTGAATGAAAGCATTCCAAATTTTGAAAGTCCCTTTTCTATAAGTATTTGACAATGCTGCTTGGCTTCATTATTTCAATGTGTGTGTGGATGTAGCTCACCGAGTCGTGGGTGTAGCGCACGTCCAAACACGGCACGCCGAGGTTGTGCTGAAAGCCTTTGTAATCGCTCCCGCTGCCTATGAACAGCATCCTGTGAGGGAAAAATACTTGAAAATGCTCAAGATTCCCTTAAAATGCTCAAAATTCCCTTGGCTCTCCCAGTTAGATTAGATAAGACAAGGTAGTTTCACAGCAGAAGCGTTTCAAGAAACAGCAGGGAGAATTTACCATTGCGAATGGAGTTTAGGAAACGCGGTATTAATTCGTTATTATAGTCGTTAATTAATTCGTTATTATAGTCGTTAATTAATTCGTTATTATATACGATAAACGCAAGGATGAATCAAAAAGTCATTAAGTGTCAAAAGTGTGTTCCCACTCAATACTCTCAGGGCATATAAAATGTAATCTGTGAAAGAAATTCATAAAAGAAAATAGAAATTGAAGTAGACAGTAGTAAATGCTAAAGAACAGGATGCCAATGAACAGAAAAAAAAATTGCCCGTTACTAAACACAAACCTATTCTATTTCAACAATTGGAAGGCCTACATAACCTTCAGCTCGTGACCTCATATTTTCCCACTGGGAGTGCTAATTCCCATAGATACTATAGTGGTATCCTCCTAAAGAAAGCTCTTACCAGATAACTATGTAGAGAATTTACGGGCGAAAAAATGCAACCGGAGAATGCATTCATTGTGCGCAACGAATCCACACTCCGAGGAAACTCAGTCACTCTCGGATACTTGAGCATATTTTTCAATACTTTGAACTCAATTGGTAAAACTGAAGTTCAATATTCAACTCAAATATAAAATCAATTGTATTCAGCAATTTTGAAAGTAGCAATCATGAACTGGATCACGGCCTCATTTAGCTTAAATTAATTATTTGTAAAAATTGAGTTTGTGACTGGTGGTCGGTTGGCAGCATTATGAAAATTTTCTCCGTGACCACTAATGGTGCACGTTGCGGTCAAAGTGTTAATGTTTGCTTGCGTGATCGATCCCAGACATCTTCGATGGCCATGTCAACACTGGTTGTTTAACTTGTTGCAACCACTATGAAGTGACGAATTAACCAAGGAATTGATTATCCGTCAGATCAGTCCACATTTGCTCTGAAAATGTACGACTTCTTTGAAGATTCTCCTCCACAGAAATGTTCAAACAATGAAGACTCGTAAAACGGTTCAAGAAACGAAAAAATTTTTGTGGTCGAGATGGCATGGGATAGCGAATAGTGTAATGATGGAACTGAAATGAAAAGAGGCTCTAGGTTGTCAAATAATTCCACTGACCGTACACTGGGTAGCTGTCCTCAAAACAGGGTTATAACAGGGATACGAATAAGTTTTGATACCCTGTTTCTTTTTAATGATCTTCAACACTAGATTTTTCTCCATTAGTCGCAGCCGATATTGCATCAACGTTCCAATATCTGCTTATCTGAAGTCACGCAATTGATAACGATTAGTCTGATTTCACGTATTTGAAGACAAATGAACAATGATGTTACTGATAAATGTAGAAGTAATAGCTCACTGCGGCAGGTCAGGATGGTCGGAGTCAGGGCGTCTGAGCAGCCAGGTGTCGTACACTGTCGTGCGGCCGGCAGCAACCTCAGCAGCGTCCGGGTTGGGCACCTTCAAGTGGACGAGAAAATAACACAAAAGTTACGGTTTAATGTAATAAAAACAGATCTTAAGACTTAAAAAGCAGCTAATTTTGTATTCTGTTAATATGCAGGTTTCGTACATTATCCTACGGCACGCTACGTCTGGGTTGGGCACCGTCAAACACGCAAGAAAACATTACAAAATTCATAGTTTAATGTAAGAAAAATATATTTTACGACGTGAAAAGCAGTTAATTTCGTATTTTCTGAACATGCAGTGTCGTACACTGTCGTACGACAAACAACGTCTGGGTTAGCACTTTCAAGCACGAATGAAAATTTGGTAAAAAATAAAGCGGTAAAGAAAATGTTTTTCAAAAAATTCATTATTGTGTTATTAAATGGAGTAAGATTAAAGCAATGAAAACAGAAAATGAACGTATCGTTTTTGTCAAAATTGAATTCCAAAACAATCAAAAAAAATAACCGTTTATTGTAGTCCCAGACAACTCGTACACAAACGCTACAGTCCTAGCTATTTGTTTTTTACAGTTAGTCCTGCGTAGAATATTTGTTTTATTTACATTTTCCCTAGTTGTTAGATTTTCTACCTTCTGAAAAGATAGTAACCTTGCCTACAAATATCTCCACACATAGTGAAATCATTTCGAAGCGATCCTCAAAACATCATCATTTAGGACTATTCAAAACCCAGTGACAGACGTACAGCAGGTACGAGTTGCCTCGAGTTCTGTGGAGGACTATCCAACACACTCAACGTAACAAGTTTACCTTCAATGCTATTTTGACTGATATGACGTTAGTAGCATATCCGGCATGCTGCAAAAATGGTGAACGTGTAGCAAATTTCTATTAAAATTTAACAATTACTTTCGAAAGCAGTATTCTACTCGTTTTAGAAATAAGTCATTCAGAAGCAAGCTTTGTTTTTGATGCTTTGATATGCCAAAAACACAAACTTTAATAATTTATTTTGGTGAAGTTCTCCAAGCCCAAATCTTACGGTAAACGCAAGGATGCATAAAAAAGTCGACTCGCACCTGCTTAGTGGCATTATAGACGACGTCATACAGAAGAGGAGCGGACTTCGTTCGAAGAGTAAAATTTCCTGCGGACAAAATTAAAACGCCTTATCATTTGCTATAGAAACAATACAAGTATATATACATCAGTTCGATAGTCGTATTTCATTATACTCTATTCCCTGAACTGCACTATGTTTCATATCCACAGTAATTTACAGCGCTCTTTCAACACACTTCCCACCTACCAATGAACAAACCTGCCACAATTCTCATGCCAAAGTTACACTTCCCATGAAAATTGTCATACCTTCGAAATCCACTTCTTGCGCGACAATTGTCCTACCTTCTTTTCCGTGACAAATGCCCTACCTTCATTTCCACGACAAATGCCCTACCTTCTTTTCCGCGACAATTGCCCTACCTTCTTTTCCGCGACAATTGCCCTACCTTCTTTTCCGCGACAATTGCCCTACCTTCTTTTCCACGACAAATGTCCTACCTTCTTTTCTACGACAAATGCCCTACCTTCATTTCCACGACAAATGCCCTACCTTCATTTCCACGACAATTGCCCTACCTTTTTTTCCGCGACAATTGCCCTACCTTCTTTTCCGCGACAAATGTCCTACCTTCTTTTCCACGACAAATGCCCAACCTTCTTTTCCACGACAAATTCCCTACCTTCTTTTCCACGACAATTGTCCTACCATCTTTTACACGACAATTCACCTAACTATCAACCATTGCTAACATATGTTCCATCGCGCTAGTCTACCTTCGGTGATTAAGATACCCTCGGCACGTGTTTAGTCTCACATCAGTGATTTTTCGTAAGTATCTTCGATGATCATGATCTTCCCAGCCCCCGTAGACATTCACAACCATGATCATTCCTTGCTACCTTTGATGATCAAGATCCCTTCAGCCCTTGTTGACTTCCACAAACGTGATCCTTTCTAGCTACCTTCGATGATCAAGATCCCTTCAGCCCCCGTTGACTTCCACAAACGTGATCTTTTCTCGCTACCTTCGATGATCAAGATCCCTTCGGCCTCCGTTGACTTCCACTACCGTGATCTTTTCTAGGTACCTTCGATGATCACGATTCCTTCGGCCCTTGTTGGCTTTCACTACCGTGGTCTTTCCTAACTACCTTCGATGATCACGATTCCTTCATCACCCGTTGACTTTCACTATCGTGATCTTTCCTTCCTTTGAAAATTTCTCACCTTCGATGGCCATGTCTACATTGAGGTAGGCCACGGCGCGGTCCTGCAGCTGCTTGCTGAACTGCTCCGTCCACTCCACGGAGCCGACCAGGCCGTACTCTTCTGCCGCCCACGAGCAGAACACCAGCGTGCGGCGGGGTCTCCAGCCTGAAAAAGTGTGCCTATATTTAGCTGGTTGTAAGCACCGCAACTGGAGCTACCGTTGTCGACAGGTAGGGAAGGAAAGGCTGAAACGTTTCGAGTAGTTCACTGGGGATCGGAGCTGGATGGTCCGGTGCTATCGGCGGGGAAAGCTCAGTCAAAATGAGATTTCTCAGCCATGATGAGCGCTTTTACGCGGCTCGGCTCACGAATGTATGAAGGGAGGCCCATGGTTCTTACGCGTGTGCGGTGTCTATATTTTACTTATTTCTACGTACATACATCATTTACATTAAACGGTTTCTTACACATTGCGAACAGTCCACATTCAACATTTTTTACGCATGTTTGCAGTCTACATTTAAATCTTTCTTGCGCACGGACGCAATCTACATTTAACCTTTTCTAAAGCGCGTACGCCGTCCATTTTTAACTCTCTTTCTCAACTCTGAGCCTCGTGTTGATAGTTTCGGACACGCGAGTGGGGGCTTAGGAAATTGAAAATAAATTAAAATTCTAAAAATGAAAGATACAAAAAGACGGTAAACGATTAAGTTGAAACAAGGAGACGAATTTGAATTGGGAGAGAAAAAGACGACGGTCGACATGGTTAGTTAGTCATGATTAATAGAAATTAGAAATTTATTTCGCTTTGAACTGAACATAATGATATCATGTAAAAGTTGCGTTAGGTCAATGTCATATAAATGAATGAAGGTAAGAAAGCATAGTTTAGAACTCATAAAACGAGTCCTTAAACTTGAAATATTTATATCTATGGCACATTAGCACAGTTGCACTTTCTTGTCAGCAAACTAATTAAATTTGATCGAACGGAGGGATGCATTGATAAAAATCTAAAAGATTTCATTTATTATTCTGAAAAGTTGTTGAACCGAATGGTCATATAACTTTATACGCTACCTCTTACACAGCTTTCATACAATTGTCATTTAATTTCAAACTCTACAGCTTGCACAGCTTTGGCAGAATGTATTTCTCAAGAATATATCTCGATACAGCTATCATTTAGGGAATTTTTTAAGAAGAAACTTTCCAGCTTATCATTGTTGTTCTACCTTATTATCGTTGACTCACCAATTTCGGTGGTAGCGGTCATCAGTACCCGCGAAAGTTCCATCATGGCGGCGGTGCCGGACGATGGGTCGATGGCTCCGAATATCCAAGCATCTCTGTGGTTGCCCAGCACAACGTAGCGATCTGTGCGGGGAATGACGGTGAACACCTTTATTTTGTGAATGGAATCCTAGATACGATGAACCATGGGTGTCTCAAGAAAATGTACTCTTTGGAATTGAAAATTTGCTGCCCAGTGATCATGTATTCTGTTTTGATGTAGGTGTTTATCAGTATAGATGCAAGCCAGATGAGTTGAATCAAGGAAAAAACATCAAGTTTAAACAAATTTAGCGTCATAAAAAACTTCGTTGCAAATGACGCGAAAACAGCATGAGCAATCACGAGCTTAGTGCATTTTTGGGAATTTTCTGTATAGTGCGGTCAAATCAAGAAAAATACACTGAGAAAACTAATTTAGGCCTTAAACTGAAGCTAGCGCTTTTGATCATACAAATTTAGTGACGAATACGCCACCCACCTGGCTCGTGAGACCCCCGGATGGTGCCCACGACGTTGCGCACCGTGACGCGCTGGTTGGCGGTGTGCACCTCAAGATTCACGCGCACCGACGCGACGCTCGGCCCGGTCTTGTAGGTGATGTTCAGGCCGCCTTGCCACTCGGCCGGGGCTGCGCTACCGCCCAGGGAACTGGCCAAACAAATTTTTTTGCTATGATAGTGTTGAAGAATTTTCGTGGACTGATCGAAATGTAATGGTAACGTACAGGGTGTCCACAAAAAATTTACCCACTGACCGATGTATGTACATATTATACCGGAACCGTAAATGTATAGTGGTTCCGGTATCATGTATACAGACATCGGTCAGTGGATACATTTTTTATGGACACTCATTATAATAATTTTTTTTAGAGAAATTCGTTGTTTCTTATACAACACACAAAATCAGGTTATTTTCGGGTAGAATACGTATACAAGAAGTAGACTTCGTATAACGATTTATAAAAGATGAATGTCACATAGAATAAAACACGTTAGTGCATGCCCGTAAGAAAGCATAACATTAGTATACCCACTCGTGAAATAGACACGTTGCTCGTGATACGACCCAGCGATGGGTCGTTTAAAAAATTTTAATCATCTTCTTTTAATTGGTGGTATTTACTGTAAGTTAGGTTTGTTTACAAGTTATGTTTGGTACACTTGAAATTGTTAACTTTTGACTTTAAATTTGAGTTGCATATTGAACACGGTAGAGGAAACAAGGTAAGCTCAAACCAGTCTTTTTTTCGTTGACGTTATGGTTTTGGTGACGTCACCGCAACGAACCAATAACAGCGCTCATATTGCATCTGGTAGCACTGCTACTCCAAAATCTGGCCCCACTATTGGCCTAACAATAAAGCGTTTTGGTGACGTCATTAAGTTTGTTTGAAATAAAGCCTTTCTGTTGGCAACCCGAACAAGAGAGAGTGTTTTTTCTCCCATAGAAACGACCCTACCTTGTTTCCTCTACCGTGATTTTGAACTCAAGTTTCACCCATCGCAGTCAACATGTAAGTCGTAAAGAAGAGGGAGTTAATATACAGGCCAAGTATCCTAGATACAGTGGACGTAAAATGTCAGCTGAAGAGACCTTTCGTAAACGGGACACTCACTCGAGCAATTTCCAGCCGTCTTCGTAGCTGATGGGCTGAACGGGAATTTTTGGAATAGCAGCCTCGTCCTCCGGAATCCGAAAAGCGCTCGCTTTTGACGCAGAAGAGGAAAAAATGTTTCAACAATAAAATAGGTGATATTTTACCTCAAAATTGTGAAGCTAAAATATGCACTAATACGCAAAAAAACTCAATGCTGCAATCAGAATACGCACGAATAGAAATAGAATAGAAACACGCACAAATTTCGTATAGAATAAATCGATGAATGTTCATAATACAAAAACAGCATATCCACACTCACGAATGGCCGGGTAGAATGGCGTGAGAGGGTCCCCGTCGAGAAGCTTGACAGTGCCGAGCTGTGCGGCAGAGGGGGGCATCATGACGGTATCAGGGTACACCTGGTCGGCCCCCCTGGGGGCGTAGTCCGCTGGGTCACTGAATAGAATCAGACCCAGCGCTCCTCTCTTCTCAGCAAAGTCGGCCTGGGGAAAACACCACAGCAGAAAAACGAGGTTGGGTCAAACCAGTCTTTTTTTCGTTGACCGTGTGATACTACTGACGTCATGGCAACGGACCAATAACAGCGCTCATAGTGTATCTGGCAACATTGCTATCCCTAAATCTGGCAACACTATTGGTTTAACGACATGTTGCAATGATGACGTCATAAAGTTTGTTTGAAAGGCTAGCCGAACAAGAGAACGTATCGCACTATCCCATTCATCCAACTACATATTGGGACGAATGTGTATCACTTAGTAATTTGCTCATATACCTACCAACGTAAATGAATGTTATTTTAACCATTTCGCGACCTTTTTCAAAGGAATTTTATCGTACGAGGTAAATATCATTACCCACTTATATTCAGCACATTTCTTATAAAACATGGAAACTTACTCGAGCAGTGACCACTTGGTAATTCGGTCATTTACTTACCAATGTAAATGAATAATATTTCAGCCATTTTGCTACTTTTTTAAGAAATTTTAACCTACGAGGTAAACATTATTGCGTACCTACATTTTGAACATTTCTTATAAAAGATGAAAACTTATTGGAGCAGAAAAGTCGATTATCCAATTCTGTTTCTCACAGACTAACCAAATCAACCGTATCATCCGCGCAAACGCAGACAACGTGCTAAGATGTTCGTGGGCTTTTCAGTTGAATTTTTTTTAATTTTGATTTCCCCAGAAAATAAGGCGTACTCTTTTTGGTTAAATTTTCTCATCCTGGTTTTCCCAGAAAATGATCACTCACGATGTTGGCTCGGAAGATCTGCCCGTAGCGCGCCAGCACGACCCTGCCTTCGACTGAAACGCCCGTCGAGTTCAGGTAGTCGAAGTCTGCCTCCCGTCCGTAGTGAACGTACACCAGCTCTGCCTGTGTCACGAGAAAACAGAAAAAAAATCCTACGTCAGGAGAAAACATAAAAAAGGAAGAAGCTGCCTACTGAATAAATTAAATTTATTATTCTCTATTTAGGTGAATAAGATACGAATCTGACCCTTTTTTTCACCTTCTTCGACATAAAGCTAGGTAAAGCGTGAGAGACGAACCGATGTATGATGTTAAGAGTTGTATGTCAACAAGAGTTTTATTTAAGAATTCATATTCTGATGTATGAGCTTCATAACTTGTACTGCTCTGAACTGATGCGGTTTCTTCATGAACTCGTATCACTTTATTTCAAAGTAAGTCAATCGAAAAGTTTGTCGATAAATCCAACAATCTCTTAACTTTTGCTCACAAGAAGGAAAGTAAAAGCTGATAACGATTCGTAAAGAGCTAATGGCGTTTTCTGGGTCGCTAATTATTTATGGAAAATTGGCTTTTTGCGCCAAAAAACAATCTGGGAAGCTAATGAAACTTACTCTAAACGGGAATCTAGTTCTACTACAAAGCAATTTCTATTTCGAAGAAAGAAATTAACAAATCAAAATTTCTCCATCAGTGCCGAACATAATACGCTATATTCATTCCCGATTGGCTTTCACAAAATCTATGTCTGTTCAACAGTCAGTCATGTGAAGTGACTAGCTTTTGAAACCTGATTTTGTTGTGCAAACATCAGATAATCCTGTGTCTTTACTCTCTACAGTCTATGAAATACTGTCTAACGAGAAGCATCGTGATGGTCATAGTAAATAGTCACTCTCAGTGCATCATCCCTGTACTTCATAGTACAAAATTTATTGTACTCTAAACTGAATAAAAAAGCTATGCATAACAAAATAGAAAAATTAAAAATTAAGCACAACCTGCGTCGCTCACGCAGACAGCCCCTGGTGCATAATGCCTGTACTCCTTAGTAAAAAAGTTATCATAACCTAAACAGTTCGGAAAATTTAACGCTGCCCCTGACGTTACCATAACATTACCGGGTACATAATTCCTGTACTTTTTTGCGCAAAAGTTACCAAAATCTGAACAGATAAAAATTTTTTTTTGATGCAGCCTCTGACGTTACCGTAACATTGCCGGGTACATAATTCCTGTACTTTTTTGCACAAAAGTAATCATAATCTAAACAGATAAAAAAAATTGACGCAGCCCCCGACATTACCGTAACATTGCCGGATGCAGAGTATCCGTTGAAGTTGAAAGGAACATCATCCCGACCCTCTTCTGGAGAGTACAGGGGATCTTGTTTCGGGTGCGACTCCCAGAGGGCACTCGATGTTTCTGTGTCCACCAGCCGAACCTCGAGTCAAATTGAGAACTGATGTTGAATAGGGCATGAATCTTTTCCTTTTTTTCTTTACGTTTTTCTACATATAGGAAAGGGGAAGAGACTAACCAATGCATTGTGTTGACAGTTGTATGTCAACGAGAGCTTCATTCATGAATTTATAGCCACGTATAAGCTTTAGAATGAAGTTATATAGCAACACTGATGAAGCACCACAGCCACACGTCACACCTCACCACGTTGGGCACCACAGCCACACGTCACACCTCACCACGTTGCACACCACAGCCCCACGTCACACCTCACCACGTTGGGCACCACAGCCACACGTCACACCTCACCACGTTGGGCACCACAGCCACACGTCACACCTCACCACGTTGGGCACCACAGCCACACCTCACCACGTTGGGCACCACAGAGTCAGGGTACGACAGCAGCACATCATAAGGCACCACAGCCACGTCATCAAGTCCCTGGTTGCGCCACAGCTCCGCCACCCACTCCGAGGTGAGCAGCTCTGCTTCGGTGCCGCCCATGTGAGGCTGGGAGGTCAGAAACCTGCGTCATGTTTTAAGGTTACTTCTCACTCAGGGCCGACTGAACTTTGAGTTTAGACGCAACAGCTAAACGAAAATGACGTATAGAATTGACTTACATAATGAATTATACAAAACAAAGTGCAAGCAATTGCTTGCGAATTGCAGTCGCTGAAGAAACGGTTCACAGATCTACCCGATTGCTAAACACAAAATCAACAATGAGGGTTAGAAATTGAGTCTTAATTAGATTAGATGTTAGTTTAAGCCTCTCTACCCGCAACAAAGACTTTCTAAAGAAAGGAAGGAGGAATGTACCATTTACAGAAGTATGGAGGTTAGGGAACACGGAATCTAATCACAATGTGAATAGAAACAGCAAGTTGAAGAAGAAGTTCATGAAACAAGATCAAAGTTGAAGAAAAAGTAGGTGGTTATAAAATAGGACAACAGTGATCCGAAAAAAGATGGTCCTTAACAAAAAACATTTTCTTTCAACAACAAGAAGGCTTACCTAGCTTTGAGCTCGGGACCTTAGGGGCCGACTGGTTTTTGAGTTTAGATGTTTAAAGCACTACGAAAATATGTATGACATTGACATTCAAAGTCACTCCTACAAAAATAAAAAGTACTCAACTTCTTGCGACTTGCAGTCGCTGACGAGACGTTTCACATATTAACCCTTTCCCTAAACACAGGTTCAACAACGAGGTTGAACGTGTAAAAAATAAAGGAATATCCAAAATTCTGGTCAACAAAAGTATTCTGAAAGCAACAGGGCAAGAGAGCAAGCAACTCACCGCAGGTAGGACCGAATGTTGTCAGGATCCACGTTGTTTCTAATGAACTCCGAGATCGTCATCTTTTGCTCCAATTTTTCTGCCGGTGGAGGCAATGCTTCCGGAGACTCATAGCTCAGGAGGCCTGTGGACAAGGCGGAATATGAGTTTGTCAAAATGGCACTCGGACTCAGGAGACCTGTGAAGATTGCGGAATATGAATTTGTTAAAATTACACTCCGAGCCCAGGAGGCCTGTGAAGAAAGCGGAGCATGAGGTTGTTAAAATGGCACTCGGACTCAGGAGACCTGTGAAAATAGCGGAACATGAGTTTGTTAAAAGTACACTTCGAGGCCAGGAGCTCTGTGAATAAACAAAGGGAAATACGAGTACCTTAGAATGACTAAGCTCAGCAGACCTGTGAACAAAGAAGAATATGAGCGTCTGGAGCGTATTCTAGAAAAAATGCTTCTCAGGCACATTGGTATGAATACCTCATTTATTTTAATAGTGAACTAATGTCGATTTATAGAATAAAGTTAAACTAAATTATTTTAAAATGCAAGCTTCCCGAAACACAGCAAAGATGTTTCCACGGGCTGATGGAGGAAGGCACTGTTTAGCATGGAATTGAAGAAACGGGAAGTTATGCACAGAGTGTGGCAACACACTATTTATGTGCGGAGAAACAACAACGATGAAAAAAAGGCTTATAATGCGAGATAAAAATCAAATTAATAATTATAAGGTAGTGTTAGCCTTCCTCACCACAACAAAGATGTTTGAAGCGAGGAAGGATGAAGGCCTTATTAAGTATATATTTAAGGGAACGCGGAATCTACGCACAAGGTGTGTTCCCGCACAGGATCTCGTACGCATAGAAACAGCAAGTTTCTACAAGAACTTAACACGGTGACTGCGGCAGGTAAAACTAAAGTTCAATATCCAACTCAAATTTAGAGTCAAAAGTTGTTAAAAATTGCAAAAATACCAAACATTAATTGGGCCCATTAAATACCAATAATTTTAAAAATATGTTTAAATACATTCAAACGATGGGTCGGATCGCATGCGACGTGTTGAGCTGCCAGGGGCACCACTACACCAAGGCACTGTGACAAGATTAGATTAGTTTTTAGTTTTGGCCTCCCTACCCGCAGCAACAAATGTGATCCAAAGGGAGAAAGGAGGAAGGCACCATTTGGTATGGAGTTAAGGAAACGCGGAACCTACGCAGAAAGGGCATAGAAACAGTAAGTTAGGAAAGATGATTCTGAAACAAGATCAAAGTTGAAGAAGGAAGTAGTAGGTGCTGAACCGACAGCAGTGAACAGAAAAAAAGGGTGGTCCGTAACAAAACAATATCCTATCGTATTTAAAAAAAAGACAGCCTACCTAACCTTTAGCTCGGGCCCTCACATAGGGCACTGTGACAATACATCAGCGCTTGCGGCGCAACGCTGGGTAGCTCAGTGAGTGCAGAGCTCATGAGCGAACACACTGATTTTTTCGCGCAGTATGTCGCGACTTTATGTGAGAGGGAGTTAAGAGGCAGAGGTTGCATTGCTAGCAATGGAGCTGTATGTAGAGAAGGCGTTTTATGTGTTCGCTTGATATGAAAAATGTGCAAATGCGAGTTGTGAAAACCCGTGAATCGAATGTTCTCTGTGAACAACTGTAGTGTTGGATAATTTTGATTATAGGAATTTCTTCTTACTTATCAAATGACGTGTTCTCGAAAGACTTCATTTCCCTTATCACGGCTTACTTTCATAATTTTAAGCGGTATTACTCGGACCTCAAATAAATCAACCTCATCAATTACACCACACTTGGCTACTAAAAAAAACACCAGTAAGCTTGAAACCGGCAGAACAGGTTTGTCTGCCTCAATAATTCGACGTGAATAGAACCATGAAAACCATTCCGCAGCCCAAGTTTAAACTAATTAAAATCTGCACCTAATAACTTAACATACGATTGACGTACTGATAAAAGCAATGCCAGCGGATACGAAGATTAATATCCCCGCAACAGTCAAGAACCGACCGCGTGTGTCCGCCATCGCCAACACACTTGAACTATACTAGCTCTGTTCTCACGGACTGTGACGCCGCACTGTACCTTCTCTGGCTTCTTTCACCTGTACCCTGGGAAAAAACCTCGATAATGAGAGCCTGTGTCGTGAATCTTATCAAAAGAAGCTCATGCGCTGACCAAGTTTCTCGATTGTCATTATCGCTGTCTCAAAAAACACAGAGTTGACTTCGATCTCAAAAATATCTTGTTTTTCTGACACCTGATCTAACGCGCTGGTTCTGCTTCACTTATTTGCGTTAAGGGCTGATAAACATTGAATTTCAAGGCTTCATAGAAGATAGATCTCATGGTCTTGACATTGTCAAAATTAATTTAACACTAAGATAAAACAGTTACATTATATTATAAGGCAAAGATGATAACTATTCACGTTCAGGAATTGTAATAGTTTCTCACACGTTCAAGCAAATTGCGCTACGTGGACGCAAGTGCTTCCCTTGAAGGGCAGACTAAGTGCCGCACCAAAGCAAAAGCCACAGCCCTTTATCGAGGTCAAAATAAATCAAGCGTAAAATCCTCATAATAACTTCATTAACATATTGAAGAGCTGAGTTTATTCACTCTTATGTACAAAAAATTAACGAGCAGGCTATGTGTCGCACCAAAGCAAAAGCGATAGTCAATTATTTTTCTAGCTAAAAAAAACATGTGTAAAATCAGAATAATAACCTCAGGAGCATACTGAAGAGTTGGGTTTATTCAGCTATCCGTAAAAACTCAACGGGCAGACTAAGTGTCGCACCCACGCATAAGCAGTCAGCCATGCAAATTTCTCGGCGAAAATGCACATTTCACGTGTAATATCAGCAAGCCTTAATGGCACATTGAAGTGTTGGGTTTATTTACCTTTACACGCAAAACAGTTATTCAATCGACGGCATGTCGGTGCACTTGAGTGTCGAAATTCTCAAGAAACATTTGTTTACATTGACACAAGTGATCAACCGCATGCCCATAGGTGTTGGCCGGACGGACTAGTTAGGCCATCTATTGCTCAGCTGCGTGATAGATTAAATTATTAGCAGACAGAATACAAAGAATATAAAGAATACATAGGTAAAGAATAAAGAATTCATGGGTAAAGAAGTAAAAATACATAAATACCGCTGACTTTTTAATCACATTCTAAAATTATTTTTCCCATTTTTGAACGCCAAATAGAATTTTAAAAGTACAGTGTGATGTTTTAAAAAAATTAGGATTATGATTATAAGTTAGTTTAAGCCTCCATAACCACTACAAAAAAGAGCGTATCGAAGAGAGGAAGGAGGAAGGCATAATTTAGCATAGAGATAAGGGGACGCAGAATCTGTGCAACAACAAACATCGGCATCTTAGGATGCTTTATTTCCAATCAAGCCTGGTACATATGATCTTAAGCATTGGTTTTTCAAATGTCTTACAACTAACACTATATATGGGACACCATGACGGTTCCCCCGTGAAGCCGGTACCCATTTCCTACACCTGGGTTGAGTGGGGTATTGTGCATGAGCTCTCCCTTATACCCAACGGGGAAAATCGCCGCGCCAATGCCGGGATACGAACCCGGGCCTCCAACATGCAAGGCCGATCCCTTAACCACTGTACCACGGCGAGCACAAGATAGGGGCATAGAAACGATAAATTGGGAAAGAAGCTTATGAAACAAGATAAAAGTTGAAGAAGAAAGGAGTAGGTGCCAAAAAACAGGAGAGCAGTGAACCGAAAAAGGTGGTCCTTAACACAAAACATTTTATTCCAACAAAAAGAAGGCCTACCTAACTCTCAGCTCGGGCCCTCACATTTTCCCCCTGGGAGTGCTGATTCCCATAGATAGTGGGGTCTTAAAAAATTTAATGAAAAAATAAAAAGAGGGACTAATATGAAAACCAATTTTGTAATTCTGAAAAATACTAGTTTCATTTTGATTACTCTTTGAGTACAAAATATTTCATGTGCTGCTTCCTTGAGCGCAGATAAAAATCGGCGCGATTACGCAAGCCGTTCATTGTGACGCTGGCGAGGTCTGGTCCAACTCGCTGGATTTCTACCCGATTCCTACCCAACGCTGCTTTTTATGATATCGCTATTGCACTAAAAAATGCTAAAATCTTACGTTCCACACAACTTAACAACTGCCCTAAGATGCGATCGCTCAGATTCTCCGAATTACGACGTGACTTGCGTTACTGAAGGGCTGATGGAGAGAAATTTGGTCAGTATTCTGGATACCACTCCAGGAACCGTACAGTCCGGCGTGCTACACCGACTTCAGAATGATCTTTAGTCGGTCACCATGTTGCGTGACCCAACTGGATTGAGCGTGACCCATTTTTTGACTCATAGAAATATACCTAGTTAATGGGGCGATTATTTTCAGCAATTACCTCCAATGAATGGTCTTCGCCTTCAGTATGTTTAGTTCTCGTCTGGACTTCAATCGTTCTTTTTAAAAGTTTGAAATTGGCCATAGAAAAAATTAGTGTCGAAATACGTATCTCAAATTCGCATATGTAATTTCCGACGTTCCATAGGTTTAAGGAGCCATGTACCCCTAAAGAGAAGCGAGGACAACCGAAAGAAAAATTGAATTTCTGGACTGCATGATACCGAAGAGTAGAACGCATGGTCTTGTAATTAAGATTAGTCCAGGCTGCAATGACATTGGAGAATTCGCTTCAAAAACACTTGAATTTGAATTTCAACCTAGAATTTGCAGAGTATTTAGCACGAACTGCAGAAAATCAAAGGATACAAGATGAACAGCATATTTGGCATAAACCGCTGACGTGAAATAAATTTGATGTCATCAATAGCATAGTTATAACGGACAATGGGTCGGCCAAACGAAAAGTACAAGTCAGCATTCAAGTAAGAAATGAACATTTAAAATCTAATGCAACAGCTACTTAAACAGTGCTAAAAAATATCTTTCGTGCTCGTAAACAAGAGGTAGCCGCACGAGTCTGAAGAATGAAATGAACCACGACATTGCACCCTTTATACAGGGTCGCGCATAAGTAACGCACCCTTTTGAAGGTAAATTTTAAAGATTTATTGCGTCAATATACACTGGGTATCTGTAGACAGGATCCGACATGTAAATAACCTTTAAGAGTTCCTCTATCGTTTGCAATTAACTCTATCGTTATACCTCTCATAGTTTATTAATTATTAATTTTTTGAAAGGGTGCGTTACTTATGCGCCACCCTGTACAAGAGATTGATTCATTTGAAAACGCATGAAGTGTATTGAGAGCACATCACTGATCAGCCCCACTTTGTATAGTATTAAAATTATTAGTGCAAGATTCCCTACAGACAACAACTACGATCTAATTAGAACAAAGAGGAAAAAACATTTATTATCAACTGTATAAAACGTGTAATCTATGTACAGACTGAGTTCTCACACAAAATCCCTGCACAAAAGAATAGCAAGTTGAGAAGGAGGAGAAAAAAAATATAAGGAGATAACGAAAAAAGGCGTGAGAACTGAAAAAAAGGAGCTTACAGGGTACTTCACCTAGCTAATCTAAACCTATCAGCCGCACTTCTGAAGCATAAAAGTATGGTAAATGTTCATACAAACATTTATACATGTTTATTGACAGCTAACCTCCTTTTCCGCAAAACGATTATAACAGACGAGCTAATGCTATTTTAACACTCAAACTAAGGCGACTGTAACAGATAAAAGCCGTCACACTGGTGCAAAACTTCAGTGTCTCTGACGCCAAAAGAAGGTTTAAGCGTTTTCGAGACGAAATGAGACAGACGAATGCTATGACATTCGTACGGGAGGTTGGTTGCAGCGCACTCCGTCTCCCTTACAACTTCACAAGAGAGCAAAATAAAGTAAACAAAATGTAAAGAGTATTGGAAGGACAAAGCCTTCTTATCTTCAAATCTAAAACTGCAACAGACTTTTGCAGCAAGTGCTGCTGAGTTCAAGGCAGATTTCTTAAATTTATTGCTCACCGACACCCTTGTTTAATGCGTCTACGGCTAGTTAATGAATTTTAATAACGAAAATTTAACGGCAATCAGTGCGCAACACATTTGAACCATCAGGATCTAGGACACCTTTTTTGACAGTCAGCACACTCCTCCGGCCAGCCGTGGAGAGGATAAATGTGTCTGCCCTACATAAACTTCCACTCTGAAACGCATTTACAAGAGAGATACAAACAAACGAAAATAAAAACAGGCCTTGGTTCAGAAGAAGCCTTGGATATTGAGAATTCATAGCAACTTAAGTTTAAACTTCTCACATTGAGCCTGATGCTGTGATTCCACCCTTATTTGAAATTTTGGTGCACTGAAAAAGATGCTAACTAAATACGACAATGAAACTCTTAAAATTTGGTTGAATTTGCGGTTTTCGATCATTACTAGCCTCTAGAAGAAACGCAAAATTTTTAGAATTTTAAACAAGGTACAGCGAAATGTAATAAACGTCTCCGAGCACAATCTTATTGCCACTTGAGAAAAGAAGATGCAATGAACTTTACTATACGAGAAAAATGTAAAACACAAAGAGTTATCTACAATTTCACCACCCTAACCTCAATTCTGATTCTGCCAAAAAAAAGAGCAAAAATCGTTGTTTGAACCAAACCTTCAGTTTGGCCAAAATATTCGTCTCCTTTTGATTTACCTGCATAAAGTAGGCCAACACCATCATTCTGCCGACACGTAGTTGCAACGCCGTAGAAGCAGATGGGATTTGGTGCGCAGTGAGTTTGTCGAAGATGTCAATTGACTGGAAGGCGAACATTTTCATCCCCATTGGCATCGTGCAATATTTCCTCTGGTTGGCAGGATAACTCAGGATTAAGGACATCTTGAAAGAAAGATATACTGTCCAAAAATTTTACGGGAGAACACAATTGCACTGAATGCTAGTTTGAATTGAATGTTTGAAGCCGTTCAAAATATAACCTCCTGGTCAACAGCAGGAGATGAGAACTTAACGCAGTCCACAAGCCATTGGACTCGTTTACTCGGCACAGAACTCTAAAATGTTTCCAACTCTAAATTCCCTGAAATCCCTGATTTACCTTAAAACCCCAGAGTAAAGCGGCCCATAGACGATCAATTTTATTGTCAATATAATTGACAGTGATGAATATTGACAATTTAATTGATCGTCTATGGGCTCAAACTGATTTTATTGCGTCAATTCATTGAGTCAATTAATTGACGGTCGTCAATCAAGCCCACAGACGATCAATATAATTGTCAATGTTCATCATTGTCAATTATATTGACAATAAAATTGATCGTCTATGGGCCGCTTTACACACCTTCGGCACTATCACCTATCAGCGACGGCTACTGGGTAGCACAGGTCACTTCAAAGTAGGTGGACGCGAAGATAATAGATGCTAGGGAACTGAGCATGAAGTATTTTTAGAATTAAGTTGCAGTGGAAATACACAATTTCTTAAAATAAGAAAAAGGGCTCACAGTAATGGTATTTAAGACTTAATTCATTAAAAGTCAAGTTTTAGGATCCATAATGAAATTCTCGTTAAACACTTTTAATTAGCAACACTTGTTACACTTTTTCAGACTCACAACCCAGGTTTCAA
>JACJUY010003515.1:38684-85027 GCA_014220935.1 Platorchestia sp. MABIK
TAGGCGCTGTACTAAATAGCATTCAACTACTATAATGGACAGCTCTAAGGCCGCCTGCACACGGAGACCAAATGGTAACGTTTCGTCATAATTATCTACAGTCAGCGGTACTACTCGGTCTGTCTCGTGCCACGAAACCGTCAGATTTCAGCCTTAGTTTGGTCAAAGCAAGGCTGAAATTTGATTGTTTCGTGGATCTGGACAGACCGAGCAGTGCCGCTGACTATAGATGATTATGACGAAACGTCACCATTTGGTCTCCTTGTGACGGCGGCCTTAGACAAGAACCATCGTTTTGGCAGAAATTTGATGAACATGGTAAGCAGGTAGTCATTAAAATTAATACTTGCATTCCTTTCAAAAATCCATAATTTCATGTCTGTGAATTCAAAGAGTGTACAAATGCTCTCTGATTTTTAAGTGTTAAATTTAAAAGAAATTGTTGAAAAGAGCAAGCCAATGGACAGCACTTTCTCCCTTTTATTTTCCAGCTACGGTGCAGATGTTGATCGTAAATTACCAGCTAATTTTTTCAAAAATTTTATTCCCACAGTAATGTAAAACAAGACGGTGAAGCATACTTTCTCTCTTCCCCATTTTATGGAGAATTAACCTGGGTGGATTCATTTCATATCTACAATATTTGGCATTATTCGTTTTTGTCAAGAAATCTTGGTTATCTCATGAGCAATTCTTCGTTCTACCATTCTTTCAGAGGAGATGTTCTCGTGCATTGTGACATCAAATATTTCATAACTTGCCTTACAGTACAGTTTAAATTACAGCACAACTCCCGGCAATTTTAAGCACACATATGACCTCCTTTAACGTCCGCCCCTCGCGCATGCTGATCCACCATCACGTCACCTGAACTGAAGATTCTCAGTTTTGTGGGACAGTAAGGGAAGGAATAACAAGAGAGAAAGTGTAAATATTTCGTGTGTACCGCTCAGCAATTTACATGTCACTGCCCCAAGAGCCTGATATTCGGGATGTTTTTTATTCCATCGCTCACTTCTCTGGAAATTAAGAGAAATTCGCCAGTCTCGCAACTTGAAAATTACAAGCATATTATGGTCAAACGCAGATTGGGAAGAGTGGTAAAGCGAGTGTGAGGCTTCCGAATTTTTTTCGGTGACCCAAAGTGTCATGAAGGTGTCGCGATACGTAATTATCGTTCCTGTAGATCAACTCTTAAGAACGCAGTAACTTTATTCATTTCCTCGCCTGATGACTTCATACGCAATTCCTGCGCGTGCTATCAAAACGTTGAACAGATTACATAAAAAGTTTCAACGGGACCGTCGTGTGAGACCATCAAGTCACATCATGCCTCATACATGTCTGGTCCAAATAATGTGATTTACCATAGGTAACATAACCGATCTTCAGTCTATTCATAACCGTTTTATCGAATATATTGCTTGTTAAATAAAGCCGATTTGACCTATATTGTATAATACAGTATTAAATGTCAATTATCACAGTGATCAGTCTATTGCGAAACTAGGTTAAGTGAATTAGGTTAAACATTATTGTACACCTTAGAATAATGTGATGGTAGGATGCCCTAGAAGTCGCTGAACTTATTCGGGCCCACAGGTAGCTATACTCTAGTTTGACCATTGTACTAGCCTTAAGAAACATTCTACCTCTGTATCACCTGTGGTAAATAAATTGCTTAAATTGTTTAAACCAAAATGTGGCAGCCATGCGGCAGCTGACGACTTGTTATGGATTTCTTAATCTAAAATATTTATTCGTATCGGTGTAATAATTTTACTTTTACTATCATGGGAGAATTTTTATTGTAAAAATGATTTGTAAATATAAAAAACTCATAAATGTTCTTAGTTAGTTGAAGTTACAGATAGCGTCGCTCAAAGCCAAAATTAATAATCAGGTCAACTCTTGACAATCCAAAGCACAGGTACTGTGAAGTAAAAATTTATTGAAACTCCATATTAGCTTTTGGTTGTCGATTGATTGTTTCATCGATTAATCACTCTTGATTTTGAAGGATTCCAGTCAGGCTTAAAAAATTAAATTCACTAAATAGTAGTTTTCAACAAAAAATTCTACATAACTCACACGACCTCTCATTTATTTATTTTCTTTTATCTCGAGTCTTGTTAATTATTAAAGCAATTTTCAGTGTTGTCGTTTTTAGAATAAATGTAAAATATCACCTCCTTGCAGAATACATACCATAATTTAAATATTTAAGAGAAATGTGATATTTTGTCTTGAACACACGAGTGCATACTTAAGACAAAAAAAGGAATAAAAACTAAGACAAAATTGTTTAAATATACAGCGTGCAATGAGTCTCGATGAACACACTCACTGATACGTTAAATGCTAAATGATGCATTTTGCTTAACCAGTGACAGTCTCTGATTTCAAAATATTCCTGTGACAGCCACTTGAGAGAGTCTCTGATTTTGAAATGTTTACTGGACAGTCACTGATGAATTTTATCAAGCACTAAACTATGTCATTTGTGACGCATATTAACATTTTGCGGCAAGCATCCGTGATCGACCCCATTTGAGCAAGTCATGTAGTGAATTAGCAACGCACGACGAAGTTAGCCGTCATGCGTTATGTTGATAGACAGTATGCCGTTATGTTGATAAACGTACTCTCTTCCGAGCATAAAGTTCGAGTGAACTTTCTTGTTCACTCGTTCTCCTACGTGGAAAATGAACGAGGTGAACTGCGAGAACGAGGTATTCTCGCAGTGGAAAATTTTCTTCATCTCCTACACGATGAAGGGATCTGCCTTTTATTGTGATATTTTTGAAATGCCTGAAGCATTTTTAGTGCTTCAGATTAATTACAAGGCGCTACAGCAGAACGCTGCGTTTCTGTCTTATGGTACAAAACTGTATTATCATCTTATGGAACGCGTTCCGAATTTCATAGCAACATGAATTATTTTACTCAATTATACCATGGGCATCGAAGTACCTACGATGGTACAATTACGCCAAAATGAGCTCGAGAGAATAAGGATGCGATGAGATCCAGCTTCGTAATTTTGGTTTAAGGAATACATGGTCAGCCGCGCTCCCACGCTTACTTCGCCCTTTTTGCAGCTCGATAAGTTGGCTGTAAAACTCAGGTTTTGAATAGAAAAAAAAACTGCTATCAGAAAAACTTAATGCAATCCTCAATAGCGTAGTTCAGCTTGAGAAATAATGAAAGGCTGTGCACACGCGCATTATTTGCCTCTATAAATGTTGTTTTTTTAGTCATAAAACTCCACTTTTTTCTTAAGACAAACGTCAATCTAAAAAAAAAGTTCCCAGTCTACGTAGTTTCACTAAAGAAATCGCTTCCTTGTGCAGCTGAAACTTTCAACGCACTGCCCGGAAGACAAGTAACTCTCTCCTGCGCCATATACGAGACATGAAGTTAAAAATAAAATTCCAATTTAATTTGTTACCGGTAGTGGCTGGGTCTGGGATGCCTATCTGGAGGTCTATGGAGTGATGGAGGAGACGAGTTCACTTCTGATGCGCACTCGGACCTGTGAACATCTCTGGTGCCTGCCATCCTATTGTGAAATTCTGCTTGTGGGTGCCCGCTTCTGTGAACTTCGGCGTGTGCAGTACTCAGGAGTACACGGACCGCTACTGAACAGCTTCCTCTCTTGTGCTTCAGGAACGCCAGGGATTTGGTTTTACAGGTGAGGTGATAGTGTTAGTGAAGGATGCTCAGGAATGCCAGAGATTTAGTTTTACAGGTGAGGTGATAGTGTTAGTGAAGGATGCTCGGGAATGCCACAGATTTAGTTTTACAGGTGAGGTGATAGTGTTAGTGAAGGATGCTCGGGAATGCCACAGATTTAGTTTTACAGGTGAGGTGATCGTGTTAGTGAAGGATGCTCGGGAATGCCACAGATTTAGTTTTACAGGTGAGGTGATAGTGTTAGTGAAGGATGCTCGGGAATGCCACAGATTTAGTTTTACAGGTGAGGTGATAGTGTTAGTGAAGGATGCTCAGGAATGCCAGAGATTTAGTTTTACAGGTGAGGTAGTGGTGTTAGTAGACGATGCCTGCTTTGTTTTGGAAATTTTTGGTGTTGCTACTAGGAATGAGAAATTAATGAAGAAATATGAATATGCACACCAAAGCTAATTTAGATTAAAAATGTTACTAATAAATATGATGGGATGAAATTTCATTCGAGGACGTTGGTTGGAATCTTCTTAATCTTGAGTAAACAAAAGGGAACTCAGAAGGCTGTATGATTATTTTCTGAAGGTTTTAAAAGGAACAAATCTCCATATGATTTCCTCAATTCTCTCCTTTCCATGAACAAGAATTCTAGTTCAAGATCAACTTCAGTAAAAATTTCAAGTAATGACACAAATGCACACCAAGTAGTAGTATGAAATACAGCATATTTTGGCAGTCTCGAGAACGAGTCTTCCTCATTCACCCACTTACGGAAGTTCTTCTGTCCCTCTGACTCGGTCATGAATTTTATTTGCAATTTATTCCGGGGACAGGCTTCCGAAAATATTTCTGTTTCCTCTGAACAATGAATAACTTACTACGATTTCGGGACGTTTACTTCGATTTTGGGGAAATACCACCGAGAAAACTCCTGTTTCCTTTGAAGACTGAAATAATTTTCTGCGATTTTAGGGACAGGCCTCTGAGAAAACTCCATATTCCCATGAAGACTGGATAAATTACTCCGATTATTCTCCAAAAATGTGACGTGCATATTCTTGCGCGTCTAAATTTATCAACAGAGAAGTGTACCAGATGTTACAAGAGATTTCGTCAAAAGATAAAGAAGCTACACTCGCATCCCCGTTCATTCATGTGTGACCTCCAGTGCACATCTAAGAGGGATATTTCCCGCCCACCTCCCTGGTTACTTCATCCCTTAAATATTCCTTCGAGCTTTCGCCTACCTGCCATTCCTTAAATTTTTCTTCAATTTTCATAATAAGTTTTAACGGTAAAAATAAAATTCGACAGTTCCTTAGTGTATGGAACGATGCCCGTTTCATCCTCTATTACTTTACAAATATTCGCTCTTGTCGACAAATGTATCTGACATAATTTTCAACGGAGTACAAAAAGGCGAGCATACTAAACACTTGTTCACAAGAATTTGTTTTCGGCATTTTTTGCGTAGATGAAGATCAACAAACGAAACAAACGTAGTTCTCAACTGGTTAAAAATGGCCGAACATGTAACACCTGTTTTCTGTAAGTAATCGTTGATATTTTTGTTTAAATGATGATGGTAGCATCATGTGAAAGTTTAAAAATTTCACTACTTTATGCTTCTGATTAATGGATTAGTAATTTATTTTAGAGATCACAAGGAGAACTCGTAACTGCGTGTCTCATACGACAGACTACAAGCGAGCTAGATTCAAACCTTTTTTAACAAATTTTTCAATATTTACTCACTTATTACTCCATTTTACTGTCCCGCTCGCGATTTTACCATACCGTTATCACCTCAAGAAGATAGATCAAAGAGAATGCTTATTGAACAAAGACGTTTTCTCTGTAACACTCCAAACGTTTCCAACTTCCCCTCCATTTCTACAATCACCAGAGGAGCTGCATGCTCCAGTAAATGTACATATTCAGGATTTAACCAGTAGCCCATCTTGTCTACGAGACACTTTGCTCCGGCGCCATGAAGAAGACCAGTCCCATGTTTGTGCCTTGGACTATATAATACTGGAGACGCCACTTAAAGACTTCGTGCTAGCATTTGTTGCTCATGCAAAAAATTCCTCCTCTGCAGGAACAAATAGCTAAAGTGTGCCAAGCGACGTCTGCACACGCAGGGAGCTTTCACAGGCTGTATATTAAATGACTCGAGTTTTGAGGTGTGTATACCTGACTGAATGGAAATTACCATGAGAAAAGTTAACAAACTATGTAGTTCTAAAACTATACAGTACAGTCCTCAAACTATAAAACTATACTTTAGAGGAGCTTTTTTTGATGTCCTCTGGTAGGTTACTGAAATTAGGCAGTGTATAAAAACGAGGTGGGTAAAATAAGACGTGGTCGTTTTTAAAGTCGATGATTGAACACTCTCAGAAATAATTTCTCAATAGATTACTAATGAATAAGTTCGATGAATATATTTGAGATCAGGAACGATTAAATTAAACTTTCTTACACTCTTACTAGCCGACCAAAACTGATATTATTATGTCAGCCGCAAAAAAAAAATCTTAAAAGCGCACAAAATGTTTTGAATGCGACAGTAATTAAAATCTATGAAGTTAAATCTAAGTTGTGTAATAGAACAGTTTTTTATCTTATAAGTACAATCCATTGAGATCCGATGTCATTTAAATGCATATAATTTATTTGAGCAAAAATTGGTATCAGAAAATTAATGTTTGAATGTTCTTTACGCTAAATAATTTATGAAACGGGCTGTATGAATTTCCTGCTATGATAAGAACTCATGTGTGCTGTTCTGATAAATCGCAAAACTTCAATTTGGTGACGTTAAATCGTTCGCCTGAAAGAAATTATGCAAGTCTATCTTTGGGACCCAGTACTTGACTACAAAGAGCAGCACAGTAGAGCGATAATAAATGGCACGCAATGAAGCCATAGTGCAATTCCTTCTATGATTAATGATCTGTAGCGCATGTTTGCTGGATTCTGCTGAAGAAAATGACCAGACTCACTGATCGCATGTTGCTGCAATGCGCAAGACTACCGGTTCAATTCTATCACCCACTTGCGAGCTGGCAGACTTGCGGTTGCGCACGTTTTCGACCAATATGGCATCTCTCGTTTTCTTAAAGAAATGTGGGTCGTTTACTGACAGTGCATGAATATTTTTTTAACTTAGTTGCCTCTTTCAACCTTCAAAGAAAGTTTGGTATCCAGAATTATTATATTTGAAAAACATGTTGATGTGTTCATCTTTCAAAATATTTCTTTTACTGCGAAACTTGCGGTTGCATTCGTCAAACACATGGCATAAATAATAACTATGAAAATTTTTACACGAATTATTGTGCGTGTAAAAAAATAAATTACAAAATATATTTCTTTAAATATATTACACAAAGAAAAGAACTGTCGAAACTAAATCGCAAAAACACAAAACTCTCGAACGCCAACAAGATCGCTAAAAAAAACACCTAGACAGCTCAAATTTATATCTGTTTTCGCAAATGATCTGGAAAAAAACAATTCATTTCGGTTTTCACAAATGATCTGAAAAAACAGTTCATATTTGTTTTCACGAATGATCGGGAAAAAGCTGTCCATTTCTGTTTTCACAATTGATCAGAAAAAACACTGTTCATTTCAGTTTTCAAAAGTGAAATGAAAAAACTGGGTAATAATTTCCTACCAAAGGTGCAGCTTAGAGAGCACCTGTCGCTCATAATGAGGCAAGAAAAACTTGCCGCAAAGTGGCAATGGGCATCTATCGCTGGTTCAGTACTGGAACTTAGCTGATGTGAGCGTCAGCTAAGCAAACTCAATCGAAGGGAAATATCAAGTAAGGATGTATTTTTGGGCAATTTGATTTGCTTCAACGGATTAACTTTATGATAGATATACCATGGATTGCTCTCACTAATGGGCAGTCTTTCTAGTACTGTGACCCTGCCGGTTATCTAATAAAAATTTTGAAAAATGTTAATGGATCCATGAGTAACAGCGGTTTGAGCGCCAGAGATAGCTCCCGTTATTTTGTAGGCTGTTTTAACCCGTTTATACAAAGGACGCAACTAAGTATCGGACTCCATCTCTCTTTAGACTATAAAAAAGCTAAATTATGCGTGGCCGTTCTTTAGAAGCCTCGGCATACCTTTCGAAGCATCCGAGTGTCATGTTGAAAGTAGACGAGCTTTCTTCTGATCCCCACCCTGGTATTCAAACGGAATTTCTTTCAATCGTATTTGGAGGCCTACAGATCGATCAAAAAATATAGGTCAAGTTTCGCAGGAACTCCTTGACATTCTTAATGAACACCTGAGTGTCTGTTCGGGGGGTGCAGAAAACAGATCAAAGGAAATACATTATCATTTTGATCGATCAAAATATGCTACTTCAAGACTGTGGGAAGCTAACTGCCACTTTTTGAAGCTATAACGGTGCGATGTTCTCGTTTACTGTTTAGTATTTTCAAGTATTCTTATAAGAAAACTTTACAACCGAATATCAGTGAATGCAACTCCCACATAAGTAATGTTCTAAAATTTGTTATTTATTGCTTCTAAATTAACCTCAAAAAAATACGAAGTTTATGAGTTGTTTCTCTCGACTATTGAATGTCGGCAATTTTCTGTCAAGAGTCGAAGACCATAACTCAAATTGCTAGAACAACAGTTTTAAATCCCTGCCTCCCTAATTTTCCGATCGAGAAATTGCAGATTCACTCCATAATTATGCTTGTGCTGCAAGTGCGGCACGAAAATCGGGTGGTGAATATCAAGATGCCGATCTGTCTGGGGTGGTAATGATCAGGTGCTCACGTGACCAGGTTCAGGAAGTTTGGTTTCCAAAGGCAGACTTTCTACGGGGGCAGCTCACCCCCTCCCGTCCCCTCTCACAAGGAGGCCTGAGTGGCATCGTGAACATGTCCGAATTGTTTCAGACCGATTTGTTGCTCAAAAGTGTGGCGCTTAAAAACTGGTGACGTGTCGACAATGAGGGGTTGTACTTTTAAACATTTTTAAACGACCGCATATCGAGTAGGTTTCAACCGTAAAACACAAACCACATTGCCGGACTTATATCATTACACAGTACACACCCTAGTTAAATGTTACGTTTTTTGGGAGGGGGGAAGTGTAAAAAAACAGTTACAAGGCTGATGTATGGCCGGAGTCACGTCATTACACACCCTAGTTCAATGTTGCGTTATTTTTAGGGGAAGTGCAAGAAAAACAGTTACAAAGCTGATACACTGAAGGCATAAAACTTTTTGGAAAAATTATACTCATTGGCTCTGAGTTCTCCTTGCATGAAGTTGCTGAAACAATGATAACATACTGTAAGAAAGAGTAAAAACTCCTTAAAATACTGAATATTTTGACTTTTGTTGCCTTTGAATGAGGTAAATGTTGAATATATTCCTGATTTTGTGTTAAGGGTTATGTGAACATAGGGTCGCGTCCTGAAATTATTTCTTTTCACATGAAAGTTGACCTCAAGAACATCAACCACAGAATTTGAGTTACGAAATCAGATTTTTAATCATTTTCCGAACAACGTGAACGCGTCGCAGCTCTAGCGCTGTTATTTGCCTTCTTCAAGTCGTATCACATTTGATAAAATTAATTTTTTTATCACTTATTTATGGTTTGAAAGTTGAAGCCGGACACCAGAGTATCACTGGAGTTAGATTTTTTTCCAATGTCCTCAAAACTATGTTTGGCGTGACTCCGTTAGCCCACAACCGCGCCAAAAAATGTTTCATGGCAAGCAGAATGTAGAGCAGTTCTTTAAATGACGATGGATTGATTCCGGTCTCGTGTCTCTTGTTTGGCGGTCTGAAATCTGCGATGTTCCAATAATTAGGGCATTCTTATGCCGGTGAGAAAAGATTGACACTTTTCCAACCAAATTACCGGTTTGCACTCCGGTGAAAGAATGTGAAAAACTTCACAAATTCTTGCATACATCTGTTGGATTTCCAAGGCCCTGCGGACCTCTATTTATGAGAGATCATTCATTATAAGCTGACAGTGGGCATAAAGGCTAAAATACTTTTGGGGCATAAAGAACAAGATTTCTGTGTTGTATTGTGTGAGTAGATGTGTGCGTGTTTCTGTAGGTGTGAATACAAGAGTGTGTTCGCATGTATTCGCCTTCATACATTTTTGTGCGCGTTTACATGTTCGGGTGTCTGCTTGTGAATGTTGATTGATAGTACAAGGTTGTCGAGAAATGAGCTCGTAGCAACTTTAGTGGACAACATTATAAAATTTGCACAGTTCAATCATTGCCAACAAATATTTCCCTCTAGCGTAACATTGCTTTAACGAAGTGGTATCCCCAAAAGTGACAACTTTCTAAGCTGAGGTAGGAGAGGCTACTTTACCATCTCGATCAATAATTAATGTACTTAGTACCGGCAAAATAATCGAAATAATCTTAGCAAGGTAATAGAAATAATTAGGATACCCTAGAAGTCACTGAATTTTTCGGGCCCACAAGTAGCTTTACTCAAACGTGTCCATTGTATTTGACTTAAGAAACAATCTACTGCTGTATTACTTGTGGTAAATAAATTGTTTAAAAATTGTTTGAATTTAGCAGTAACCCAATTATGTCTGAGTAGCGAGCGACCGCACGCAGGACAGCGTACCTTTAGGATGTGAGGAGCGATGTGGCAGGGAATGAAATGATCGCACTGCCCAAACCAGTTCAGTTGACTAATTTCTCTTCGGTCCTAAATATGTCTGAAAAAAAAAGCGTTGCTGCAGCCTTTTGTCAATTTTTACGAGGGTATAAAGCAGAATTTTGACTGTTATTACCTCATAAACATATACTGTTGGACTGGGTTTATAGGGCGGGGAACTTTCCTTCTGGATACAGTTTAAGGAACTACTAAAATGAAAATTATCAAGTCACACTCATGGACAAATGAATTGCGGACTCATTGAACAAATTATTTGCTTGAGGCGTAGACGAGTAAAGAGAGCTTATAATAATTGAGATGGATTCATATGGCGAACATGCAAATTACAGTCACGTGACGGCTCTAAATAGCACATGTTGCCATCGCGTTGTACCGACTATCCCCAGCATTTCTTCAGGCGCAATTCTTTGGGCCAAATACTCCTAGGGCAATTTTGTGGTCGAGGTTTTTAGTTTCTCCCATTTCAAAAACATTCCATCGAATGCGTTTGAAGACAATTTTACGGTTTAGTTTTTTGGTTTCTTCCATTTTCAAACCCCCTAATCTGTGTTTTATCCTCAAAAAGAGCTATAAAGAAAACGAGGAATGTAATTAAATTTCTTATCCACGATTTCGGTTTGGGAAATCAAGGTCCAGGCACATTGGTTGCCATGCACCTCCTCCTCCCATGCCTTCCTTGCTGAGCTCGCTGCTGCACAGACCTACCTCAAGCTCTTCATCCCGCTCCTAAGCACTGCTGCACTGACCTACCTCAAGCTCTTCATCACAGACCTCGATCGGGCGGTTCCTAGATTCGTTCGCTTTGAGAACCGCTTCTCAAATACATGCTTGAGACATGTAAATAGACACCAGTCAGAAGGTCATCCATGAGATAAATATTGGAGAATAGAGGTGCGCCTTAGCGAGTACATGTACCAACACCAGAATGAGAGACACAGGAACCGGTAACCATTGCTATTTCAAGCCTATGATAAAAACTTATTTTACACAGGAGCATTTTGAGCTGATTTTATTGTGGATTACCTTTGAAGAGTGTTAGTTTACTCCTGACACATGAATGATACCGAAAATTTTTTTTTTTATGTTTTGAGAAACGCTTCTCATATACCGGAAACATCGAATCGAAAAGTTCGTTAAAGTACTGTGCTTTTCGCTGAAATACTATGTGCTCAAAACGATGTTTCTCTTCCGTCTACGTACTAAGAGTTATAGTGTATAATTAAACAAACATCGGCATCTTAGGATGCTTTATTTCCAATCAAGCCTGATACATATGATCATGTGCATTGGTTTTTCAAATGCCTTATAACTAACACTATATATAGGACACCATGACGGTTTCCCCCGTAAAGCCGGTACCCATTTCCGACACCTGGGTCGAGTGGGGTATTGTGCTTGAGCTCTCCCTTATACCCAACGGGGAAAATCGCCGCGCCAGCGCCGGGATACGAACCCTCCATTTCTACATGGAAGGGCGATGCCTTAACCACTGTGCCACGGCGAGCATTAGAAGCTAATCTTTTATTCTGATTGAACTTAGATAACTTACAAATACTTAGTCATGTCTAGAAAAAGAATTATGTTCGGACAATAATAACCCATTATACTGACACTACAAAGCAAGGACAAACTACCATGGCAAATTTAAAATTTCATAAAGGGCACCTCAAATTGATTCTATTACAATAAGCAAACTATAGATTCATTACAATAATTTCTGCGATGTTACACTCGGCTTACACTAAAGACATTCTATCATTTCCAAGTTCCATGGTGAGAAAATTTTACATCATTTTCAACTTTTGAATTTAAATCAGCGAAGGATAGAAATCGCAGTAGAAATTCATTGTGTCTTAGTATGATGCTTTCAGCGCTACTAGCACGAGTGCATGACCACTTTTATACGTAACGGAATGTAAGTAAGCAATTCACCACTACTCAGTAGATGGAAACAGAGCGAATTTAAAATACATTGAAATTCTAAATTTGAATATGCCTCAAGTCAAGTCGTCTAAAGGGAATGGTATGCAACTTATTACTGTAATTTTATTTACCCATTTCTTCAGTCACTTAGTAGCCCTCTAAGCCAGCTCGTAAATATTTCGCGGCAATCAACAGGGCGCAGTGGAGCTTGCTTTGCTCCTATTCAGTTCACAGATTTGCATTCATTGGAAAAGTACGAGTCATAAGATCTTTAATCATCTGCTTCTACTCATGATACTTTCAAAAATATCAGCTGCATCAGTTGACGTCTAATTCCTGTGCGAGTGTTAAAAAAGACTGTGGCATCTTCCCTAGTATTTACAAAACTTATAAGTTGTCAGCTGTAATACCTTTAATTAACTTAGAGCTTTAATAAAAAAACGCTGGACTATACCCTTGTCGTGTCGGGTTAGTTTGATTTATATATTTAATAATTAAATTTAACAGCAGAACGCATCCGTATTTTACACTATCATGCAGAATGTGGACGGTGGCATACAATGAACAAAATTGATAACAAAGCCAAAAAAGCAAGTGAATGGGATTACTAGAGTTTTATTGACTTGCTCAATTCCACTGTCTTAGGTTCGAGCCGTAACTTCATGCATTCTTTTTCTGCCCTGCGTCAATTTAAAAAAATAAGCATTGGACACGCAAATAAGTTTTCTTCCAATGTCCAAAATTCCAGTTGCCTCTTCAAATTTACTTTCCGAAGTGGCTGGATATTTTGTAGATCTCACACACAATTGGAAAATTCTCTAGATCTCACACACAATTAGGGATATTCTCTAGGTCTTACACGCAATTGGGGATACTCTGTAGATCTTACATACAATTGGTTAGTAACAACTATGCTCCGATCTTTCCAGCTGCCACGATGACAAAGCGGGCGAGCGCAACAACAGCACTGCTGCTGCTCGGCGTGACGTGCTGGCTGCACGTCGCCACGGCTCAGCCTGCTCCCTCAGAAGGGGGGCAGAAGGCCGCGGCGCGGACCTTCGATGAAGATATCAACTTTTCTGAACTCGAGGGACAGCCTCTCATCGAGTATAGTAAGTAATTTTCTTTCATTTTTTGTTTTTTTCCTCCCAGTTAGTCCTTGAAGTTTTCGTCGGCTTCAGTCGGCTTCTCCCCCGAATTTCATACTTAATCTCATTTGCGAAAGATTCATGAATAAAATTCAGACCACAACTCTAGAGGAAACACAGAAAGTATTTAATCATCGTATTCGCATCATCCCACGCCACAATCTGCTCATTCTCGAAATTTGTGAGGGAATTTGTGAATTTCGTATCCACTTGGGATACGAAAGTGCACAAGAGGGACTTGGCGCTCCAGTGGGAGTTGTAGCTAATGTAGGGACTAAATATTTCTAGAATGAATGGCTCTTTTGATGAATATGTCAGGATACCAACAGCCTTCAAAATAGCCAAGCTCAATTCAGGCGTCATTGTTAAACCTGTTTTTTTTATTTCCACGCTCTCTCTAGCAGGGAAAGACAAGCGTACCGAGCTCCTAGCACGAGCGTATTGATTCTTTCTTTTTTCCTTTGTTTTTTTGTATCTTAAAAATGTAATCTGTGCCGCTCACTGAGTCCTGAACCCGGCTGTGGCAACTGGGAAACTGAAATTTGACGCACTTATGAGGCAATTCAAACTGAATTTTACCTAATTTTACCACGATGAAAATTTCAATTGAGCGCACGGTGTAGTTTCACCTTCATTTGAATCAAAACTCCCTTTCTTTTTACATCAAGAAATAATTTCGGTAGGTCATTGAAACGCGTTACATCATGCATGCATGGACATGAATGACCAATACCTGACACTTTGATGTATGTCGTATATCACATAATAATTGCACTATATTCTAATTAAATTAATTCAATCTCTTGGCTTCTGCAATACCATGAGAAGCTCAATTGCTTTGTTTCTCTCTTTAAAATCGGATTGAATTATTCCAAAAAAATTGCAAACATTCCTGTATATTTTTTTCATGAATTTTTATTTCTTAAATTTTCTTTTTTATAAATTTTCTATAAAAAATAAGTTCCTTTCTATGAATTCATTAATGGAATAAAATTAATTCATATCATTACCTCCATGTGGTTGAAATGAATGATTTGATAAATGATATACAAGGTTTCACATTGACGTCGTGTGTACGTTTTTGTGCATTTCATTTTTCCTGTGATTTATGCCATGTTGTTGTTAGTGTGAGCATTTTTTTAGAATAATAAATACATGACCCAATATTTATTGACAATCGTACCCTTCATGTCTGTCCTGTTCCCATCCCCAGTCCCAACTCATATTTTGACTTTAATGAAGTGATCGAAACCCGCTTTGGACCTACGGTTTTGCCTCACCTTCAGATGTTTCCTTGTCCTTCATATTTTATTTTATATAACAAATGCAATGCTCTTATCCCATGCTCTTTTCACCCTTTTTCCTCGCGCTTCTGCAGCTGCATGTACAAAAATATTTATCTTGCGTACGCTCTTTCATTATGTGACTTTTTAAATAATTTGTTGGTGTAAATACCATTTATCATGTTCCTTGATGCTCCAGTAATTTTACTTATTATGAGTTAGAAAAAAGCAAAGAGTACAAACGGCTCTCATCACGTGATTTAGCTTTTCGTTCAAGTTTATTACGAGTGTTGAAGTGCATTAAAACCAAACATAAATGATAGAGTGTTAGAGTGCAGCATTATCCATTGAATTCCATCTAATGTTCGTCGTTGAATTGTCGCGTAGGTTCAGGAATCTAGGCTGTACTCCGTGTTTGGTTGACAACCATGAGTTTGTTTACTGTGACAAACTATCAATTTTATAACCATGAACTAAGGAAAAATAACAATTATTATATGCTCATCGATTGTGCACGTCAAATGCAGCACAGGTCTTTGCGTGGTTGGGGCGCAAATGATCAACTGCACTTAGTTGCAAAGTTCAAATTTTGTATTATGTCCAAATATCGAGGAGAGATATTAGTCCGTAACCCAGGTCCAGGTATAAAGCAATCGTAATGCATATATTGCTGGCATCTCCATCGCCGTGAACTGCGTTCCTCAAGCAGGTTGGTCTGAAAATTCTCGTTATTTTGTTGGTAGCTGAAAATTCTCGTTATTTTGTTGGTAGCTGAAAATTCTCGTTATTTTGTTGGTAGCTGAAAATTCTCGTTATTTTGTTGGTAGCTGAAAATTCTCGTTATTTTGTTGGTAGCTCTTTTAAAAAGTGAAGCTTTTTGTTGTGTTGTGTTCATTAAATAATCAATACATTTTCTGCGGTATTGGCGCTACAATGTAATGAAACGGTTTTTGGTGAAATATTCATTATTTATTGGTAATAGATTCAAATTATCTTGAAATCATTAACAGCTTTTCATAAAGAATCCATGGTTATGAACCTATATTTTGCATGTCATGAGGCCAGAGATTTAGTTCTTTCTAAAATTATTATGCAGTTTTTAAATGAAAATTAATGTTTAAAAAATCAACGATTACTTCTATAAATTCTTGAAGAAACTCATGTACACACGCAACAACTCGTCTCATCCTAAGTCACATTTGTGATTTTGAGTATTTTGAGACTGTAAATTTTATTCCAATAACCAGAGTTCTAGTTGCCACTATAAACATACTTTCTGGCGTTGCTCGAATATTTGTAAAACTTACGACCAATGGTCAGTAAATTTTATTCCAATAACCAGAGTTCCAGTTGCCATTACAAATATACTTTCTGACGTTGCTTGAATATCTGTAAAACTTACGACCAATGGTCAGTAAATTTTATTCCAATAACCAGAGTTCCAGTTGCCACTTCAAATAAATTTTCTGACGTTGCTTGAATTTCTGTAAAACTTACGACCAATGGTCAGTAAATTTTATTCCAATAACCAGAGTTCCAGTTGCCACTACAAATATACTTTCTGACGTGGCTCAATATTCTGGCAATCATATACGTGGTGTACACATTCTTCGGTCCACTGCTGTTCATTACGTTTCCCGCACCGCGCGATATCGAAATTCCTGGTTTGTCAGAAGTCCTAGCGTCAACTACTGGCAGGGCCAATACAGCGGCAAACCAGACAACTCTTGCTGTGTCGACCAGGTGAGATAGAAGCCAATACCCGAGAATTTTGCATGGAATAGTGGGAAGCTGTGAACAGTACCGGATCTTACCTTTTCCCACGGAATTTTCGGCCGAAGGAAACTTGGTGAACAAATGTTTGAGTTTTAAGCGTTGTAGCAGGAACGTATTTTCTTTGAACTTTATTGAAGATTTGATAATTCTCCTGGATTTTGTTGACTTTCGAAGTGAGGATGTTTGCAGTAGACAGAGTTGGGTCAATCGAGTTTATTCATGCTGGCAAATTAAAAAAAACGACTGCAACTCGCAAGACAGGGAAGCTGCGCAGTGCTGAGGTTATCGATCTTTGTGTATCTAACCTGACACATTTCGTTGAAGCGTTGGTATTTGACGCTCAAGCATGTCGCCACAATATTTTAACTTCTTAAATTCGTGTACTAAATTTTAACTTAGTGTCAGTGGGTTGTCGGTATCTTAAAATAAGGCGAAGCGGAATGGCGTTCACGTTTCTCAGCTACTATATTACAGGCTGTAAATAATGATCATGACGTCATACACAGCTAACATAATTCTAAGAATTACGTGCGCATCGTACGAATCCTACTCTCCCGAAGGCCCTGATTCGACAGCACCTTCTTCGAGCTGAACGTGAAAAAGCTGGTTTCCCTTGCCTTTTATCCCCAAGCCAGAATTTGGTCTACAGTATTTGTCTTTATTTCACATAATTCATCATGTGAAGTGTGATTAAAGTAGAATTTCAGCGATTCAAACACGAGCTTCAACCAAAGAGAAAAATCTAAAAATTGGAAGCCTAAATTGCTGAGATAATTTTTCTGACATTCAGGGCAAACAACGGAGCCTGTGGACCAAGAAATCGAAATCGCAGTCCCTGAAATATTGGTGAACTTCGTTACGGCCGTGAACGATATTCTAATTCCTCGCGTTCCCGAAATTTTGGCTGTCAAGGTAGTCCAAGCATACATCCTTGGGCTCCTTATCTTTGGGATCTTCTACTCGTTCTACATGCTGGTGCTGCCAATCGTGTACATGCCTCCTGATAGAGTTACAGAAATGGACGACGAAGAAGAAGAGGGAGTAGAAGAAGATCCAGGGAACGACTACAGTGAAACTAACGACGACGCTGATGATGCAAACAATGAAATTAGAGACGAAGAGGGAGACTACGGAGGCGAAGACTACGGAGGCGAAGACTACGGAGGCGAAGACTACGGAGCGGGACAAGACGAAGCAAACGTCGAGCGGAAAGACAGTGAAGCTGGTCCGTATCTAGGCTACACTCACTACCAAGGAGAGCAGAGCAGACCTGCTCAAATGGATCTAGTCGACAGCTTTTGGACGAGTCGCTCCCGCGTCACCGCGCCATTCATGCATAGACTCATTAGGAGGTTCGTGAGTCTCTAACTGTGTAATTAGAAACTTTTTCCTTCAATTTAATCCCAATTTGAGGGTTCGTTTTGCTCGCTTTGACGTATCAGGTTTCAGTTGGGTTTTTATTCAGCACGTTTGAAATTTGTGAATTTTTGTGACGAAGTCCGCCCAATCAAGAACAAAATTTCTGCCATCTCTGACTGATTATACGGTCTAATATCTGATGAATAATTTGGTAAATACAACATTGACATAGGGTTTGATTACTGATTAAAAAATAATTGAATGAATTATTAGAAAGAGAACTCCCTCAACAACTCAAGTTAATTAGTTTATTTGCGTTAAATAAAGTATCCATTAAGTCCATGGTGCTTCGGCATTAGTTCAATCTGGTAATATAAATATAAAAATAAATATATTAAATGAAGAAAATATAAGTAGACAGTTGCCTGACATCAATTTTAAGGCAGAAAATGTGATATAAAATGTTACAAACAGGATATAGCGTCAGATAAAGTGCTGACCTCAAATTATGAGTGCTCCTTTATCGTAGTTCACTCGGAGTTTTAGGCAATTAATGTTGGTTTCCAATATTATCCCAAAATATTTATAGTTCCTCATTTTTAAAAGCACATTCTTAAAGTAATAATCCCATCATAACCCATATTCGGTCAGGTTCCGAAGAGTAAGAATTCATTCTCCGCCAAGTTGCTGACTAGTACAGGCTCAGCAGCTCCAGAACTCCAATAGAATTGCATCGATAAGTTGGACTTGTACTTGACTTGTAGATGTACGTCACTTGCAGCTCAACTCATGCCCGAATGATCCTTGCACTCTGCAACGGAGCTAACAGTAAAATAAAAACTTACCGCAAAAAGGACCGGGGATTATAACGAGCTACCAATTACGTGGCTAACGGCACAAAAACTTTATGCAATTTTTAATGGATTTCAACAGATAATATCCTCGCAAATAGATAAACGAACACTAAACTTCAGGAAGGAAATCACATTGACAATAAATTATGTTTTCAAAGGAAATCAAAATAGTGAATCGGAGCTCATTACCTGGGGTAAATTATGCAATTGTAAGGAAAAATAGTTGTGGAGGATCCTATCCCTGTGAAAAAATGGAAGTTCTAAGCACCAAGTTATAACATTTCTATAAAATAAATCCCAAAACTACTGCGAAAAGTACATTTGTTGTTTGCAAATTCATGCTAAGTACGAGGAAATGCTCACCACGGACTGAATTCGTTTTGTGCGTGTTTTCGTTTTTGGTTTGTACGTCGCACAGAACGGCTTTGTCGTCTGGCAGATGGCAGGTTACTCAGGCAATCTTCACATGATGCCTTCACACTTTTATTTCCCATACAATGGTGATTAGATGAATATCGCAATGATTTGCTGTGATTCATAGAATCCGAGTCATACAAATCAATATTATATACTGTGAGTTGAATTCTTATTGTTTGGTTGATGTTGACAACGTTATTTGTCATACATAGTTGTAATGATACTGTTGTGCATTTCCATCTATGTTTAAGAATTTTATGAAGCAAATAAATTTCTCTGTCTGGTTTGTAATGCACGGTTTATATCCAGTTAACAGGGAAATCAATTTTTTCGTTTTTAAATAAATTATAATTTTGAGCGTTCAGAGCCGACTTAAACATACCACTTGTCAAGTATTCCTCTTCGTTGAACTTTAAGGATCTTTATTGGAAGCTTTTTTCTGGTTCTATAGACACTCTTCTGTTGTTTCAAACACATCGATTTAACCGTTTAGGAGTTTAACTTCTAGCTCACACTAGAACGTCGAACTTCGACCTATACTGCTCATTACTTGTACACTGTTTTTGAGCGGACTTTTCTCTTAATCCATTCTATTCTGAACAAGACATCGCACAATCTGAAATCGTTAACATACTCTGACAAGTGCGTGGTTTCGTGGCATACTTTAAGTCTTCTATATTCTCTGTACTTGAAATTTCATGTAGTGGGGTAGTGATCTGTGGTTCTGCACTCAAATAGACAAGGTTTCATTATATCTTTTTGTTTTCACTCTTACTGGGTGGATCGAAGTACTGCTCGAATGGTGTCTTAGCAGCTCGACGTCGTTGATATATTTCGTCTACTGGACAGCATTGCTGAACAAACATACATATATGCAGCATTGACAGTTGCATAGCTCTATACTTTACTCATTTCGTATTAGTATTTACATGTAGTTTTAAGACACAAAGTAGGGGCAGTGTTTCGGTGAACATAGTTTCATTTGGCGAAAAATTCCTGGAAACATTATGATCGCGATGCTATCATACAACATTCATTTCAAGTTGGGCATGGCAAATTCTCATTTTTCATCACTATTTTGCCATGTTACTAATTTTATGCATAAAGCAAACTTCATCACTTCCTTGGTCTTTCCAAACATCTTGAGTTATGTTTACTCGCTTGTTAAGCACCAGAGTTAGGATTCTATTGTATCATGTTAGCTTGGTAGACAGTGGTGCTACCATATTTCAAGGAAAAGCCGACTAACACCATTTATTATAAGAAAATTCCAATTAAGCAACATTGCCCCAGACGCTCGCCAGCCTCGCCAAAGATCACATAAGAAAGCTCTCCGGGGAGTCGCAAGACACCGGCAGGCGAACAGCAAACTGTACCCTGAGAAGAAACCTATCCCCCTGCGTCACCCAGACGACGTTAACAGAATTTTCGTATACGATGAGTACGATCCCGTGGTACCGCTGCCTGAACCTTCAACTTTGCCTTGGATTCAGCTAGCGACTTTAGGAACGCTCATTGCGGGAATGAACGTCGTGTTCGGGCAAATGCTCCTCGACATCAACCAGAGGCCTAACCTGCCTTTCCCGATCGGCCTCAATCGCTACGGCAGAGATTTGAGTCGCCGCACTGAGCTTTCGGTCAACTCCAGGTACAATACCTTCAAAACTGCAGTGCTTCTTCTTGCAAGCATACCACAGCTTCAATAAGAAGTAAACTTTAGTTGCTTAGCCAATATTTTGCCCGAGTTTGAAGCATACCACAGCTTCAGTAGGTAGTAAACTTTAGGTGTTTAACCAAAATTTCGCTCGAGTTTGAAGCATACTGTAGCTTCAATAGGCAATTAAGTTTAGGTGTTTTAGCCAATATGTTGTACGAGTTTGAAGCTTACCAGAGCTTCAATAGCAAGTAAACTTCAGATGATTTACGAATGTTTTGTAAGAATTAACTAGGAAATTTTAATTTGATAAATTAAGCCTAGCGTAATGAGATAAAAATATTGCAGTAATATAGCAATTTTGATGGAAATAACGTATTTTGCAATGATGAAGGGCTGAAAATTTGAATACATTGCCCATTGTCATTTTCAAAGTTATCTACTACTTTTAATTTTATAGAGTAATTTTTTACGAAAACTGCGTGGGTGTGATTACAAACCCATGACGGAAAGTTTTCAACTGTCACGGGTTTCAAGTTTTCAACTGTACAATTATGTACTACATTCATGCATTGTGCTGTGCGAGAATGATTACAAGCATGGTCTTAAATATGTCAACATTTTCAACTCTCAATGCTAAATGCATGCTCCGTAAATAACGCTAGAATCTGTTATCGTCCTCTACAAAAATTTCATCAACAAATGATAGGACGAATAAACCCAATTTCTGGACTATAAAGACCGCAAAGGTCTTTATGTTAAAAAATTTTGAATTTACTCTGCCTGCACTAGACAGACCCGTTATTAATTTACTATTCACTCTCTTTGTTCCCTACCCTTACCTCCTGCTGTTACCTTCTGTGTTCTTCCTAAATTATCCTGACCCTTTTTCCTAATAACTTATTCGACTTCTAACAGTAATTGTAAACACAAGCCGTCGCTCTGTTTGGGTAGAACCAACAGATATAAAAACTTGATAGAGCTGTCAAAAAAGAAAGAATTTTTAACCCAAACTGAGCTTAATTTTACTGAAAATTAAAAACTTTATCGAAGACACAATTCTACTATACCATGTCCCATTTCGTAAGGACACGAAAAACTAATATAAGCGAAGTAGTCATATGATGTTAAATGATGCGTTTGCATTTAACTACACGTTGTCTATAGTTTGAAATCGGCACGATTCTGCATGGACTTGCAACGTCTTCGTATGAGTTAGCCTTGGCTGGCGAAAATAATTGAAATAAATTTTGCAGTAGATGAAAAAGCATTCAGATCCAAATAAAAATTGCCGATTGCTCACAATGCTTCAGACGCACGCCAGCCCCGCCGAGAAATGCAGAAGAAAGCTCTCCGAGGAATTGCCAGGCACAAGCAAGCAAACAGTAAATTGTACCCTCACCACAAGCACGTCCCACTGCGGCACCCAGGCGACGTTAACAGAATTTTTGTTTACGACACCGACCCTGTGGAAGAGCTGCCCGAGCCTTCAACTTTGCCATGGATGCAACTAGCAACTTTAGGGACATTCATCCTTGGTTTAAACGTCGTGTTCGGACAGATGCTCCTCGACATCAAGGAGAAGCCAAACTTGCCTTTCCCGTTCGGGCTCAATCGCTACGGCAGAGATTTGAGCCGCCAGACAGAGCCTGGCAACAGCAGGTACAACTGTATCGATATAATTATGTACTACAAAAACTTTCGTAGTTGGCACGATGAAACCGCTTATTTCCAAAAAGTTAATTCATGAGATGTATTACACATTGGATTTAAAAAAAACTATCTCACAGAATTTTAATTTTTCACTCAAAACGCTGATTTCTCGTCGTCATTCGAATTTTAAGACGCTACATCACGGTATGCAAATCAAGCACATGTGAGGGATCATTTTACGAGCAGCAAAAACCAGTTTGATGCCAGCTCTGCATAACTCATGGCTAAGTGTGATAGAAACCCTATATTACGCGATTATAAGCAGTAAATCTAATTCTACTCAAACGTTGAATGTTGAATTAGCGTCGATTTTATGTATCCTACGCATTGAAATCACTTCCTGCACACGCGTTGATTCGTAAATGATTTTGCCTCGAATTGCGAGCGTATAATTTGAAAAGCGTCTAGAATTATTCGAGTTGCTTTCCGGAGGAAGTAACTTTTTTAAAGCTTTTGATCAATTTTTTTTGACACAAAATAAGCTACGTACTGACAGATGAAACAAAAGAATTAATTAGCCAAGCCTTGAGCAACTCACAGCACAACCGTCAAACATCACGTGGTGTTCTGGAATGTTTTGACCTGTGATTTCTAAACTTCTACACCTTGAAAATTACCGAATTTATTCATCATGTCTACTTTTATGACTGTCTCTGAAGTCATGAATGCAAATAAGAAAAATTGTACACTCAAAACTTAGTGAAAACCACACAGTCTATTCCGAACAAGACGGTGTATCTTTACTTTTACTTTTGCTCTTGATTCTAATCTGACACTTATGCATCTACTCATTTCTGCGTTGTCTTACCTCTAAACTACGCTATTTCCTATCGTTTTTTCTTTTCATTTCATTGACGCGGGTGTTAAAAAAAACACAGGGAGTCTGGGTAGTCCTTGCATTGGGGAGACGTACATTAGTTAATCTTTAACTAATATTTTTTTTAATCGTGTCCATCTTTGTTTTTTACTTTTGCGAGCGTAGAGTAGGTTGAAAATTGGGATGAAGTAGAGTACAGTAGAGGAATTTTTTTTTTGTCTTTGCATTACTGGACAAGTAAAAATCTCAATAAAACGGAATAAGAATGATTCTGACGTCCCAAATACCAAGTACAGGCAACATTGGCTAAAATTTCCCGTGTGACTGGGACTGTAAAACACACGATGATATTTTTAGAATGCTTAAAATAAATTTCTAACGTACGATTCCTATCTAGAGGACTGGCTGGTGCTAGAGCTGAATAAAGCATGTGACAACGTTCGTACGAATTGGTTGGACGCTGGACTGACTCCTACGGTGAAAACATTATTAACGTTAATCAGTCGTAAATAAATTTGGGAAAATGATAGATAGCAATGTGAAATCTTAAGCATACGATTATGAGTTCCACAGACCAGGTGATAATACGGGAGTCAACTACGGTTGAAGAGGAGGAGCGACACTGTCACAAGATGATGGTGTGATTCTGTTCTTAAACTTGGAACAGATTGCCACTGTTTATTTACTTTAATGAGTTGAAAAATTTTGATTCATTTCAATCACCTAACAACACATGGAACTAATTTCATTTTAGAGCAAAAATATAATCCAACAGTTAGAGACCCGGGACTAATGGGGAGTTCCACTGACAATGATTGCCAGTTATTCAGTGTGAAGTTTGGGTTAAAGAAAGAATAACCCTCACGTGAATTAGTCTGAGAACGAATTGCAAATCCAAAAAGCTCTCCTAAAACCATTTGCAATAAAGATGTCAGTTTTCAGAAGAATTTACCTAACTTTAATATTGGAAGATGAGTGGAGGTGGAATTCGCTTTAAATCTTACAGCGCGAACAAAAATCTATTCCTACAAAGCAAGTTACAGTTTTCTCAAGAAAAATTGTACCGTTATCCAAGATATTGTGATGATATGATACATATTACTTTAACATCAAGCCCTCATTTCAACTATTTAGTATAGTTCTAGAACCATACTTTAATTCTCAAAAATATTTTACCAGTCAACTTGAGCTTGTGCCTAAAGGTAAAAAGTTAGTTTATAAGACAATATGACTATCACGCACCCAGGGCGGACTGCTACGAAATACGTCTCGATACACAAAGATCGGTTATGTCAGAGCTGGCAAAATTCTGTTCTTGCGAGTTCAGTAAAATCACAGCAAAATATAATACCTAGAGGATGTTTGAGGAAATATGTATTTTCAAACCCTGAAATACTCTGAATATTTACTGTTGCATCATACAATATTGAAATATAAGTGAAATATTGGACGCAATTCTTAAAAACTACTGTGAAATTATTGGTGAAGCTCTCATTTCTTGGATGAGATGAGCTAAGTTGTTGCAGCATAGACATTACAATCGTGTCCAACCGTTCCAGCATCGACACTTTCGAGACCACAATGAGCAGCAAGCCAGAGCCGTCCTGCACTCCTCAGATGGTCTGTGAGACACGTCAGCTCATGACCTACGTGCCCTCCTTCGAAAGCATCATCCAAAATTATGGGTGAGGAGATCATCAATTCGAAGAATAGATCTTTGGCTAGCGTAGGTAATTTCGTGCTGTTGAAAGAGGAAGCAAACAGCACCCTGTTGAAAATCGCCTCCGTGATAGTGGCAGGGCACCTACAATCAGCGAGTGCACTTAACTTATGGGTGAGGAGATCATTAAATCGAAGAATAGATCATTGGCTCTCGTGACGGGTAATTTTATGGGATTGGTAGAGGAATCAAACAGCACCCTGTTGAAAATCGCCTCCATGATAGTGGCAGGACCCTACGATCAGCGAGTGCACTAATACGAGTAACATGTCTGGCGGCGCCGGGGCTGGGCAATGGCTCTGCAGGATAGTGTTCTTGAACGCAGCAGCTGCTTGCGACGCAAATGACTTGAGCGAAGAGACGCAATTTGGCAGGGTCACAGAACAGCGTCGGCCACCTTCGAAAATCGGCGGCTAACTGCCCTGACGCCAAACTTACTGCGCTGCGCGGGCCTCAGAGCGTAGATCTGTCTACACCAGTGGTTCTCAACCTGGGTTCGATCAAACCTCAGGGGCTCGGTGAGTCGAACCCCACACAGTAGCACTAACACAGTAAATATTTATACATTTTTGTCTTGAATTTGAAGAAATAGACACATTTTATTTCTTCAAGTACGAAGGGTTCGATGAATGCATGTATGGATGGAACTTGTGGGGTTCACTTCCTCCAACAAGGTTAAGAACCACTGGTTTAGATGCCTGAGGCGATTTTCAACTCGGTGTTGGTGTGAGGGTTCTGTAAGCGGAATCGCCATCTATCGAGGATTTAGAGTTTTAAAAGTTGGTAAAGAATAGGAATTGTTGGTCTTGTTCTATCATTATGATTGCATGCGAAGCAAAACAATGCAAGGACACATCGCGTGAATTAAAGTAATGTACTGGGCCAGTCTAAAATGTTTTTCTAATTACAGTCATACTTTAAGTAGAGCCCCACTAAATAAGTCATTCTACTTTCACGTGATGCCAATTTTGAAATCACTTAGCTCTCGCTTAACGCATATAAGGAATTGCACACAACTAGGAACGTGCTTAAAGGGCAAGCATTTTTTGTGCAAACACTTTCAATCAGCGGAAATATTTCATGTGCAGTGGATGCCGAAATAAACTAGGTTTAGAAACGGCCACGATTTTCATCGATGAGTATCCATGATCATTTTACATGGAAAATTTATCTGTTTCGGTCCTGATTTTTTCCAGTTAAATTAAATGAATTAAACGAAAGACTGAAGTAATTTAAAATTTAAAGTGGACAGTTCAAATGTTTGATTACAGGTCATTGTAACAGGTTTTTCCTGCATTACGAGTTGTTTCATGCAACGAAAGATACGCTGAATGACAGTTTTCTTTTCACCAACACCGGATTTGTAATATTTGAAAGATCAAATGGAAATAAATGATGGAAAAGACGAAATGAAGTCGCAAATCATCCATCGATCGACCATGTCCTGCCAATAGTTATGTATCTGAAGAGCCTCCAAAATTTGTGTATCTGAAGACTGCCAAAATATGTGTCTCTGAAGACTGCCAAAATTTGTGTATCTGAAGAGCTGCCTGTATTCGCCCGCAGACTGAGCATGAACGGCCTGGGCTCCGACTACAGAATGGCTCTGGAAAACGGTGCAGCGCGTCAGTCGTGCCGAGCTGGACAGCCTCTTTGCACTCCTTCTTTCGTGACGTGGCTGCTGGAAGCCGCTAAGGCGATCGACCGCCTTTGGCCGATCCAAAACGATGACAGCCTTGATTTTGAAATTGAGGACGAAGTTGAAGCACCGCTAGAAGAGCCCATTACGGAAACGGTAAAAATGGAGTAAAGACTCTAACCCCGACGTAAAAAGCTGAAGATTTTGGATGGAAAGAAGCGAGGCTGCGAACTTTTGGATAAAAAATGACGTACTATGTAAGAGATAATTTGAAGAATATGCGGCAGCAGAAGGAAAACGTATTTGGTGGCGGTGATGACCAGGATGCTCTTCCATTGATTTTTAGAATTATGTACGTTTCTGTAACTTATATATAGGCTTAATTCTACATTCGAGTTAGAAAATAGCTGATGGGGTGAAAAATCTGTTTAGCATCGTATGCTGAACGCAATCTTTTCTAAAGAATGTTGCACAAATTGGGATTGTCGATGTGAAGTACGCAGAATTTTTTTTTTTTAAATCGATAAATAAGTTATGCGTCGGCACCGTAAAAATTTTTATTGAAGAATTTTTTGGCTAACTTGGTAAACATATCTCATAAACAATGCAAATTATAATTTTTCCAGTAATATTTTCAAATTTTTTGTTCATCTACGCATGTTTCTGCACGAGAGGAATTAATTTCGAAACTCCTTTTTTCGTAAAAAAATAATTCTAAATATTTCAAAATCATACAATATTTTGTGCGATGAGTTCCAAGAGAACTTGAGGAGCAGTTGTATTGTACAATGTTTTTATGGGCGATTTCAACGAATGGCATGTTTTTTGTTCCCTCTGGAATTTTATTTTCTCATGAGGAGCTAATTCCGAAGGGCAACATAATTTAAGTTATTTATTTTTAAGGATAAGTCTTTTCTTTAAGTGCAGCATTACAGCCAATGCATTGATGCTAAAACTAAAGAAAAGTTTTTCTGCGTTACCACACATTTTCAATTTCATATGACATGCCAACCCTAACCCACAAATTCGATGAAGTGATTCTAAAACTACCTTCGGGTTCAATTCTGCGAGGCTTGAACTAATTTTCTCGTAATATTCTATTAATTAAAATAATAATGAATTAGAATTAACGTGTCTAGTAAACTGGCATTCGTCCCGGCTTCTCGCATCTAAAATTATAAAGACGATGTTTTTAATTCCTTCAAATTTTGTATAGATTAAGAGCAGCTTTTCGAGTAACTTATCTTGTATCTCAATTGCTAAACCACATGCAACCTTCACAAAACACTAGTCTTATTATTCAAAATTTAGCAATGTATCCCCGAAAGTTACCACACAGCGATCATCAAATTTACAAAATTAACAGACTTTACATCAATGACGACGACAGACTGAACGTAACTGTATAATATCATTCGAAAACTGACTTCTATGAGAGGTCGTAACGCAATAGAAGGCAAAACACTTCGGAATGAAGTGTGGAATTTCAAACTTTGAAAAGATTAACAATCTGTGTAAAACAAGAGCATCCTATGTTTCGGTTACTACGTAAGTAATCTCTGCGGTGAGAACGCGGCTCTCGCTGCCTGCAAAGATGCAGCGCTATTGACAATCGAGTTCGTAGAAAAACATAATCTCGCCATATAAAGATGCGCATAAAATCCTCAGTAACAACGAAGCAGTATCAGTCATGTACTTTCACAAGGTTTTTTGAAACTAATAAGTGGACGGACGGCACAGGGTCTATCGTTTAAAAACTGGCTTATTTTTTAGCATGCATGTTACGCCAGATTTCTCTCGATCTACATTGCTGCGTTTCTAGATCAGATGGCCTATTTATTGCAGACTGCCGGGTAATAACTTCTTTTTGCATATTATTAAGAACTTAATCCTTCATTTATTTATTATAGGTTAATCATCCTCTAGGGGTTTGCGTATTAATCTCACCCGGCTTAATGCGTTTTAAGTACTGAATAATATATTTATTTATTATAAGTTAAGCATCCTCTAGGAAGTTGTGTTCTCCTTAATGCGTTCTCCTGCCAATTCTGATGTACTGTATGTGCTGTCTCAATGGTAACTGGATTGTACGGATTAAATATTTTTACAATAAAAATAACATACTCATGGCATTTCGAAGTATGAATTTTCCTCTCTCTCTCTAGCACAGCTAAAATATATTTGCAATACGTACCCCTTTCTGAATCAAAGATGAGCTCTTCTCGTGAAAATCTGATATTGAAGCTGACAGCAAACTTCAACTTAACGATGGCCTCAAGCGTGAGCTGTTGAGAAACAACCGAGTGCTTACAACAAGCAAAAGTGTAAAACTTTTGTACTATAATTCGATAACCGTGCAGACTGACACAGACTACACTTTCTAAGTTGTAATTTAACTTTCCACTGATGCACTGGAAAAAATCCCTATATTCTAGCAGCAAGCAACCTGTTCGTAACCAGGTCAGATATACGGTCAGCGAGCTGCACGAATGCAGACTGCAAGCAGCCGCTGGAAACCCATGAGCGCCGCCGTAGCATTTGATTGACGAGCTCCTGCATTGCGCATGTGTATCTAATTTCTAAGCTATCCATTGGCCGCTTTCTCCGCGGGCATGCAACCGTTAGGTGCAGCGAAGGCACACTTACGGGTACTTGGGATCGACCGTCTCCGTGAGAGTTTACAGAATTTGGTATGTTTACCTATGCCTTGCACCCACACACACTTCTTTGATATTAAAATTTAGTTTCGAAAAGTATTACTTTCCTGCGCTTCAACATTGAGATGAGGGTGATGGCCTTGAAGAACTTTCGTCACTTTGAGTACGTGTTGAAGGTTTCGGTGAGACGAATAGCGGTGTATTTGGTGACGACAATTTGTCTCCGCAAGGACGGATGCGGCCATCCCAAAAAAATGAGGTCTATCATACTCTCGATTGCGGTCGTTCTAACTGCGACGGGAGGGACTTCTCAGAAGAAAACAATCACACTTGTACTAGCAATTTTTTTATACCACACTTGAACAACGTAAAACTTTCATAAAACGCTCAAGCGGTTCACTTTCTGTTTTTTTCGAGTAGCAAAAACGATTTGTAGAAATAATGCAAGGAATGAACGGACAATCTTTGGCTTAGGATTTCGGGGTTTTCTCTTATAACGACATAAACTTGTTCCTATTATGTCAATCTCTGCATGTGCGCAAAGCTGGAATGGTAACGTGGCTGAGACCGCCATATCTCACCATCACAGATAAAAGCTTACAGACAGCACGTTGGCAGCCACATTTGGGGCGGGAATGTACTGAAATACCCTGCGAAGCCACGGCAAGCATAATCCGTAGAATACATTTGGCGTTTTATAGCAAAATGTGTACAGGAGCGATGATCATCAGACTTTGAGTATCAGACTCAAATCAGACTTTGAGTCTCAGACTCAAATCAGACTTTGAGTATCAGACTCAAATCAGACTTTGAGTCTCAGACTCAAATCAGACTTTGAGTCTCAGACTCAAATCAGACTTTGAGTATCAGACTCAAATCAGGCTTTGAGTATCAGACTCAAATCAGACTTTGAGTATCAGACTCAAATCAGACTTTGAGTATCAGACTCAAATCAGAATATTTGTCATGGTCATAAAAGTATTAGAAAATATCAAAGTCATAAAAACGTGAACAACTTTGAAATTTTGATAGAGGAGGATTGTCCCTGCGAATTTTGAACATCCTGTGAGCCCTAACTCTCCCCAGCTCAAACTCTTCACAATTTTTGACATAACTAATTTATGCTGAAAATCCTTAGGAAAAAAATTGTTTTTCTTTTCCTACTGAAACATTTCAATTTTTGCCATAACTAATTTGCACTCCAAATCCAATTACCTCTTTCCTTGTAAATCCCTTTTTTCGCTTATCCTTAAACCATGCATCCTATTAATAAAACTGAAAAACGACCCCTACAAATTCAGCCTTTAAATGACAAGTAAAAACAATTAACTTAAATAAATCATTTTCCTGCAGCATTTACAATTACATAAAGTTCACATAAATCACAGCTCCTGTGACACTGTTAAATAGTATCCGTTGTGGAATATCGCTTCCTATATAAAACATCTACCGAGCTGCTTCTATTAACCATTAAATACAGTATTAAAGTATGACGTTGGTCCTGAAACTGGCACAAATGCTTCTGCATAATTCTACAGTAATGTATGGTAGAAAATATTCCTCCACTCTAACGCCGCCGCATCACCGACCTCCAGCCTCCCTACTAACGATCCTCACAGATCTAGCGCATGTCATGTAAGAGCTAAACAATTTTGGGATCATACAGCGTGAGGTCTACCTCCATATATCGCTTACCCAGGTGTAGTTTGAAACGTACAAATTAAGTATTTATCGCTAAAATAAATGAATAGAAATTAGTAATATCCAGAAGTAAAATAACCTAACCTCACTATAGTACTAGCTAGAGGTAGATCTCATACTATTTTGCAGTAGATCTCACGCTATAGCAGCACCCAATTTTGTCCGTAGAAGTGGTAAGCGACGACGAGAAGTTCATCAATTCCCGCCTCATAGACTTGTCGAACGTGCTTGGCTTCTTGTACTTCTCGTGGCACATACTCAGGCCCGAAGACCTTTTCGTCGATCTCAACGACTTGTATGGTAGAACCTTCGGCAGCGGCAACGACGACAACTCCAACGATGACAAAAACTTTAACAAAGTGTTCAGTCATTCCTACGAAATCACCATGAACAGGTTAGAAGCTGGGTAAATCGTTGCTTATAATAAGTTATTGAAAGTAAGTAAATCAAGTCTAATTAAAACAATGCAGCTTGTCCACATTCATTATTAAACCTAAATTGAGAAAAACATCCTTCGAGTTCGAAGTTAGATTTCTCCCTGCACATGTTCCTATAAGACAAGACGTTTTCTTGATAAGAAAACTTTCCATCCTAATGCAAAAAAGTGCATTACCACTTTGACCGCAATTGGTTACACTGAAGTTCAATATTCAACTCTAATTCAACTCTAAGTCAATTGCAATGCGTAATTTTGAAAATAGTAAACATGAACTGGATCGTGCCTTCATTTAGCTTCGATTAAGTATTATAAAAATTGGGTTTGTAACTACTGGTCGGTCAGCAGTATAATGGAAATTCCCTGCGTGTACCACCGGTGGCGCACGTTGCGGTCAAAGCATTAACCCGTCAAGTGCGGCGGGTTGAACTGAAGTTCAATACTTAACTCAAATTTGGGTTAATTTTAGAGATCAATTTTGAAAACAACGAGTATTAAACAGCTCTCCCCTTCATTCAGACTTCATTAAGCATTTATCGAATTTGAGTTTGTGACTGCTGGTCGGTCAGAAACAATATGGAAATTCCCTGCGTGTACCACCAGTGGCGCACGTCGCGGTCAAAGCATTAAAGGCCTGACTGTTGCGTGCAGCCTGGACCCCGTAGGAGCCAGCCTCGAGTACATGGGGGTCCAAGATCCCCACTGCAAGCAGCTGGCGATGTGTGCTGCTCGGCGTGCCCTCGCCCGCTTTTCTGTGACGGAGGGCGTAGCGCAGCGGTTTGGGTCAGTCTAGGGCCTACAGGTGGCAAGTTTTATCTCCGAAGTTGGGGCTTACAAGTTATGTATTTTACCTTCAAAGTTGGGCTTACGAGTTGCATATTTTATCTTCAAAGTTGGGGCACAAAAGCTGCGTATTTTGTCTTCAAAGTAGGGCTTACGAGTTCCCAAATTTACCCTCAAAGTTTGGGCTTACATGTTGCATATTTTATCTTCAAAGTTGAGACTTACAAGTTGCGTATTTCATCTTCACAGTTGGGCTTACGAGTTGCATATTTCATCTTCAAAGTTGAGGCTTAAAAGATGCCAATTTTACCTTCTAAGTTGGGTTTACAGATTGCATATTGTATCTTCAATGTTGGGCTTCCCAGTTGTGTATTTTGTCTTCAAAGTTGGGGAGCACAAGATGCGTACTTTGTCTTCAAAGTTGGAGCTTACGAGTTGCATATTTTACCATCATAATTGTTGCTTACAAGTTTCATATTGTATATTCAAAGTTCTTCATTTGCAAGTTTGTGCTACTTTTTTATTTCAGTCACAGAAAAAGTTTAACTGTTTACTTACTTTAGTCAATGATGTGCTTCGACTGTTCACTTATTCAAAGCGTGATCAAAAATTCACATCGTAGTCATTAGCAATAGATTGTAAAGTCATGGGATCTATGAGCATAGGAAGTGAAATATATTAGGAAAATAAATTGTACTGCAAAGCATAGGAAAGGGAACGAAAAACTGCTATTTTTTCAGGCGTTCCTAGATCTCACGGTAAATTAATATCGAAACGCATGGGCCCAAAACTGAGCTTGTTGAATATATAACAGCAAAACAAATTGTTGGGAAACAAAAACTGATGTTCGGGAACCATACCTTGGTTACCAATAGGATTGAAAACCTTAAAGGGGCACAACATCATGCAAAGCGAAACCAAACCCTCACAGACACGAGCAAACTTTAAAAAACTTTACTTTAAAAAATTTAAAAACTTTTAACTTTTAAAAACTTTAAAATTTATAAAAACTTTTCCAAACTTTAAAACTTTGGAATTTAAAATCCAAATCAGGGCCCTCGCCAGCAGTTGTTTAAGAGTATAACTATTGCTCTAGGAATGACACAGAACATTCCGCCAAAATCCTGCAAGGCTGATGAATTGATCCTGTCAGATGATTTCTTCTAATTAGGACTGCTGATCAGATTAAAGTTTCATGGTCATTGGAACCAAATATTCAACTAAACGAGGCAGCTAATCGGGATCTTAAAACTAGGTCCTCTACACAGGTGGTTGCTGGGCAGTTTGCCGAAGTATGATGAAGCGCTTCGACACGGCCGAGAGCTCCATGACTGTCACGAGCATTACCCTGAATGTCCGTCTCTGCCTCTGCCCTTCCTCTGAGACCAGCATTGCTAGAAATCTACCTTCGACTTCCCCGTTTTAAATTTTCCGGCTCTTATTTAGAAGCAGTCCTGGAAAGCATGAAAAGGAGGAAGACGTTTTGGGCATGAAACTCAATACCAACATGATCGCATTCTCGTGTTAAGACATTCTTGATCATGATGCATTAAAGTCGACCCTCAATGTTGGCGCTCCACATTATATATTTAAGAAGCGGATCATTAATGTCCGATGATTGTTTGAGTGGGATTTGAAGCCCAGTTTGACAGCTTAATTTATCCTTAAGTTTAACTAAGATAATTAAAAGGGAGAGAATTTAAGAAAGATAATCCTTTGAGTGGGAAGTGGAACTCAATTAGACGGCCTAATTAACATTCGCTGCACTTTGAGTAGGGCAATTCTACAGTCTAATATTGAGCTTTAAACTATGTTTGTTCTACTTAGCATCGGCCTGGCTGAAACTATGTTTGTTCTACTTAGCATCGGCCTGGCTGAAACTATGTTTGTTCTAATTAGCATCGGCCTGGCAAGAGCAAGGCAGACGTTTTAGAACAAAAACCTGCATCAGTTCTCAAAATCGCGTCTTGAGATCAAAATCTGATTGAAATAAGAAAAAAGCGAAGGCTGTGTGTATTTACTTCCAGAGGCTGGAAAAAATTGTTGCCTTCATTTATAACGTAATTTATTCGAATTTATTAGAAGTTGAATTTGTTAATTGATTTATTTATTTATTAGAAGTAGAATTTATTCATCGAAAGCAATTTTCGTTTTCCATCTCATGGTTTTTACTGCAACATGATGATCTTACTGTCTATCCTACGTTTAATGTTTATTCAACTCAAGTGTAAAAAATGAATTCGTTTTTAAGATACAGTTTTCCGTCTGAAATTGTCACTTCAATCGCAGTCGTGTATTTTTACGATTTAAATAATGTTTAGAGTTCAGAATTATGTTGATCAGAATCAGTACAGACGTTTAAGGACCACAGCTGTTGTGTAAATAATGCTTCACGATTTTACCGTGAAATTACAAACCTAACTATTAACTTCCGAACCAATATGATTAATCGAGCTTCCCGAAGGTCAATAACTGCAGCAAAATATTTAATCTCATTGAGCAGTTCAAAAAATTAATCGAGCTTCCGTAGGCCAATAACTGCTGCAAAATGTTTTAATCTCATTGGCGTCCAGTGAATTGTATCTTGCCAATAATGGTGCTCCTATCGCTGTGAGAGAGCGCAGGGGTTCAGCTTGTGTCCAATGGGTACTAGTTGACACATCAAATGAGCTCCAAGAGTAAAAGAGAGTATTTTTCTATACAATGTAATTTTTAAATTTGAATATTTATAGACTTAATTAGAGTATAACATCAAAGTCATGTGTTAAAAATACAATGCTCATCTCTTAAGCTGGGTAATTTTAGCTTACTCGTGGTTGACAAGTCCTAAATTCCCGGATCAAAATTATCGTGAACGAGTTGTTCAAAATGGGCTGCCATTACTGAAATTCTCATTTGATCTTATTCTAGAGCATTTCTGTTCTTAAATGCACGTATTATTCGATCATACTCCTGGACAAACATCCATATTCTTAGAAAAATTTACTCATGAACTCATTACTCAACCTCATTCCTCGACAAACTCATCTATATTCGGGGTTAAATAAATCCTTGATTTAATCGGCTTTACACCTGAGCCAACTTATTCAAATCCGTAGACAAATTTTTTCTGAACGCATTACGTGACATTATTCGTTGACAGATTCGTTCATCAATGCGTTACCCAATTTTTTTCCTAACGTGTTCACAGTATATTAATTTCACACATGGTTGCTGAAGAAAATAATTGAAATTTTTTTAAAACCAAAATGCAGCCTCTGTCTCGAAAGAACCAGAAACATTTTACATCAGTTAGAGTGTATCGAATAGCATTCCATTTTGATTAAAACTGAAGAGTCGTAATCGTGGCACTCACTATACATATCACTATTGTTAGTGTGGTATGAACGGTAATTTTCAGCTTCATACATAGAGTTAAAAAACCCTCCGAGTAAGTCCTTAAACTATTTTCTCATGATGATACATTTAAAAACTATTTTCTCAGAGTGATGCGCTTAAAAACTATTTTCTCAGAGTGATGCGCTTAAAAACTATTTTCTCAGAGTGATGCGTTTTTTTTCTAGGTAGTGTACGTGAGTTTTTCGCAGCTTGCCATGCGTAAGGAACCCGCCTTTCATCTCCTCAGTAACCATTGCTCTGATACATTCATTAATTACTAAGGGTATAGGAATTTGGTTCTTACATAAGCTTATTTGATCAGATTTCATTCACATCACGCGTGACCTCCTCATTAACTCATCAGAATGAAGTTCATGTTTTTTGGAACCGATTAATGAAGTTTGTCGTGTACCATTAGACTGAATTTAGCGTAATAGTTCGGTCTAATACCAACTTTTTGAAAACTTGAGTTTTACGTGTTTTGTTAAGTAATAACTTATTCATTTATTTATTTAATGATAGTTCTGTTAATCAGCAAATGGTCCAGTATATATCTTCCATTGTGTGGACACGCATTAAAAGACTTACGTTTTATTCCCATGCACCCTTTTATTTATTGCATTAAATGTACTCCTTACTTCGCTTTTACTTTCCCCTATAACATGCGCATGAACAGGATTGAGCTCAGTCACAACCTTTTCCCTAATTTCAGTGTTATCACTAACATGGGATTGAATTCCCTAGTCTGGATTAGGCCATACGCTGGAAGTTAATGTTAGACCTCAAAACGCTGACACGTTTAAATGGAAAGATTTAGTCTTCAACACAACGATCAATCGAGCACCTTCACTGGTCGTGCTCATGAGTAACAATCCCAGTGTGCTTCAACAATCACGCTTTGCACTCTATAGTCGGATTGAAAGCGAAATAATCGTATAAGGGGATTGCAGAGAGGAATTTGGGTTACCAAACCGTGGAAACATGAAATCTAATATCTGGTTTAACCTCAAAATATCATGTGCCTGCTACATACATACTTTCTCCAACGATGTCGATCGTTTTGAAATTTTAATTTTTTATTCTTACAGGCTACTTTAAAATTAGCTTGATTCCTTATAACGATTAGAATTATTACATTTTCGAATGTGCTCTCAGAATTCACCCAAACAGGGCATGCTGAGAGACCGCTTAAAAAAGACATCCTGAAGTGCTCAGGAATTTGTTTCTATTTAAAGCACGTGAAAACACACGATTGATGTACCATTTGTGCTTATCTCGGCAGGTAATTCTTCTACAAGACGCCAAGATATTATTCAACCGGATAATTTTCAAACAGAATCTGAAAAGACTTTAGCTGATGATGAAACTTCAGGAGATATTGAAGAAAGCAATAACGAAGAAAATAACGAAACCGTAACAGATGAAAAAGAAATCGCCCCTACAAAGAAATCACCATTAAGAGCAGAGAAAGTTTTCCGCACCTGGGGATTTTTACTGAAAGGCTTGGGCGTGTTCTATGTGCTATGGGCAATGGTAGTGCCTGTCCTCTTCGATACAAACGCTTTCGGCATCACTGACATAACGAGGAACATCAAAGAGTACACGCAACAATTCTTCAGTAAAAATTTTTTCTCCCTGGACGACATGAGTTCTCAAGTTGATGAAGCCATCCAGAAGTACGAATCATCGGAGGAGATACAGGCAGAAATGACGTACACTAATTCTAAGGCGCAGAATTCTACCACTGATGACACCCAAGCAACTACCACGAAACCGCTGGAAAACGACCTGAAAAAAATAGTAAAAACAAGCACAAAATCTACGCCCATCGCCAAGGAGGACATTGACATCCAACACAGTAGTTCTCCCATGCCACCAACACAGGAGTTAGACATTAACATTAATAATATGACAAAAAACATAACTGATGGTGAATCCCGATTTGATGTCATCGCTGATGAAGAAGAAAATGAAGTCGATGTGAACCGACAGTTCAACAAAGGGTTGAACGATATTTTGGCAGGCATACAAGACAACCTTCATCGACGATTTGTATCCAGCATTCATCAGAACATCGTAACGCTGCTCCGAAGAACTATGTTTCCAAAGCAACAAAAATCTTTGGCAGCAGACCAGTTCAGGTACCCCACAGAAAATTGTTCAAGCAAACGCTTGCTTCACTTAATCTTCAGCGGATATTGTTTCCTAATTTTGAACTAAGTGTTCAGTTTGCATGGTTGTTTTTAATAAATGTGTGTATTGCAACTAATCCAGCAGGACTTGACGTCCGGCCTTCTGCGTTGTCTGTCTTTTCAGAAGTTCTTCCTGTACTGTTTTTCTCGACTCATAGAGACAGAATACGACACAAATTCAAATCAAAGCCTGACATCATGAAGAGCAGATGAGGAAAGCTTCGTCATATGTCGTGCTGGTTTAAATAATTCCGAAATATGAAGTGGCTGTAAGAAACTAGCTACCGATTTTCAATATATGCGTTTTATCTATGTATGTGCATGTTGAATTCTTTTTCGAACCACAGATGTATTGATGATACTCGTTTCAAGTTACGAGCAAATAATGGTTATATTTCTTCGGAACTTTGCCCTTAATAAGGCAATTGTTCTGCAATTTCACACACACACACATACGCAGGTCACAAGACAGTTCTTGATGAGAAGCTTTTCCATTAACATTCCGCGCTAAGTACGACTTCATGATAAGAAAGAAAGAAGAAGTGTTTCTTTCCAAAAAAGTTAATCCATGATATGCATTAGAACACATTGAATTTTAAAAATACCTTAATCTATAGGTCCTTAATTGATAGCCAAACCATACGAGGTGTACTAATAGCCAAACCGTACGATGTTCACTAATAAACAAATTACTTGAACAAAAATTTTCACACGGACGTTCTTGCTTTCCTGTCATTTCCTTTCTGTTTATGTTTTCCAAGGGCAAGAGACTGGCGACATTGGCACAGTTCCTCTGAACACCCCAGCTGACTGGCTTAGACTTGGTGTCAGACTTCTATTAGCTCCCCTCTTCATTACCATCTTCGGTCTTTGGATTGCCTTCATATACACAGCTCCTTACGTCGCACCGAGGGTCAGACGGTCCCTCGACGATATCGACCCTCTTGAAGTGCACTTCAGGTATTGTGGTCACTCATTCTATGTAGATGTAGTCAACTTATAAGGGCGGTCATAGTGAACCAAACGCTATACATGGAGTCATCCTTCCAGCCACTGGTAAGTAGACTCTATGTATGTTCAGGAATTTTGGAACTATCCTTGCTCTACGAAATCGGTTTTACAGACTATTGTTTTCCAGTTCAGAGTTGGAGATAATCAAATGAGTTTTGCTACAACCCTAGCTAGGCTCGTGCGACTGCGCATGAAAGCAGTTCGGTTGTGAGACAAGAAATATCGGAGTATCAAACTTGAATTGAGTTTTGATTTTCGTTTTGGGAAACGTAATTTACATAAAAACAGAACAATCAAGGAGGGTAAAAACATCATTCATGAAGTCTTCTTTATAAAAATAGAGCTTTCGAGTAAAAACTATACCCATCTTCAGTATCTGGAACAACAATAAACATTCACAAATTATAGCAGCAGGGTATATAAACACTGAAAAAGTAATACAAGATTAAATGGGAGTCCTAATTTAAAATATACAGAGGTGCAGACGAATCTGCTTCATTTAACGTAGGCCTATAGTATGGTGAATAAGTATACTTTCTAACAAACGAATATCTAGTTTATTGCTATGGCCTATAATTTCGAAACAATTGATGAGTATAGTTGATACTGAAGAGGAGTATAGTTTTTACTCGAAAGCTCTATTTTTATAAAGAAGACTTCATGAATGATTTTTTTACCCTCCTTGATTGTTCTGTTTGAATTGAGTTACTTGACCTTTCTTGTGTTGGCGCTTATCATTGGGTATAAACGCTGTGATAACAATTGAAATAAATTTAGATTCTTTAGTTAGCTTGTCTTGCTACCTAGTTTAACTTTTTCGCCGGAGCACGCATGTTTTTCGCCGCCCAAGTGATTCAATTACTTGGGCGACGAAAAACATGCATGAAGGCCTAGAAAAAGTTAGACTGAGTTAAGATGGATTTTCTACACTCATTGCTCGAATATGGGAATGGTAATAATCGCATACGATAAACAGCGGAAGAATGTAGAAGAAGAATATCGAAGAAAATTACAGCTCCAGATTTGAATTTCAAATGAACTTCCAAATTTTCGATTCGAGAACGCTTGCTTGGAAGGTCCTGGGACAAATGTTTTGAGACCGTTAAAATGTTCAAGTGCAAGCATCTCCCAGTCAAACTTTTATCGCCCGGGCTTCTTCGATTTCAGTTGCCCATGCATAGTTTCAGTGCTATGGAGTTCAAATCTACTTAGGCAAACAAGTGAGACTGGGGCTAGAACAAATGAAAGGAATTATTAGTAGAAACAGTCTGTACTGTACAAAAAATCCTTAGTTCGACTTCATTTCGTTCTCGACTTAAACCTCAACTGTTAGTAACATAAGATGCAACATTGATAGGCGCGCAACACAACCCCAGTTTCCTTTTACATCGAGGCTTTCTAATGAAACCTTATTCTTTTTTTTCGTTAGAATAATCGAACGCAAAATTATGACACGTTTGTGCTACTACACACGAAGCCCTATATAGGGATAACTCACGCGTTATGATTTGGGTTTTAGAGACCTGGAGTGTTGGAATATTACAGAAATATTTCAAAAATTATTTTTAACTAAAACTTTTTTTCAATATGATTAAACTATGTTTTCTTAGTAGGGATATTTCGTTCATAATGTTAATGCTGTGTAAATTATATGAGTTTCATCAATAAACTTTGTTGCGTCTCCTATTTTAACGTTTATTCTGTTTCGTTAAGACAATTGTACAGTATACCTAAAAAGTACTAACTTTCACTTGTTAAATCTTCATATTTTCTCGAAATAGAAGACAGCATGTAATACAGTTGAACCTTAGCTCTCAAGGTAAATAGATCATTAACGCATGCATTTTACTATTCAAAATCGAAATCATAATGGACAGATGATATTTTCTTCTTGAGTTAAGGCATAAGTCATGTTTAGAGTCAGCTTAGTATGTAGACTGGAATAATAAATCTCTCGTAACAAATCGTCGTATATCGCACAATTATAAGTCATCATCGCCTCCAATATCAGAGATTCATATAAACTCATTCTCACTCATGTGTCTTAACACTTTAAAAACTCAGTAAAAATGAGTCATTTATGCACAATACTGTCGATTAACCCTCATCAGTAATTCCTGTATCACCTATTTTAGATAGCCTCATATTTTTGCGTTATATGACGGAGCCGCAATAAACATCGGTCTCTTATCATTTGTTCATCATATGCAGAAGCCACAATAAATATCGGTCTCTTATCATTTGGACGTCATATACCAAAGCCACGATAAACATCGGTCTCTAATCATTTTTACGTCATATGCAGAAGCCACAATATACATCGGTCTCTAATCATTTGTGCGTCATATGCAGAAGCCACAATAAACATCAGTCTCTTATCATTTGTACGTCATATGCAGAAGCCACAATATACATCGGTCTGTATGCACCCAGAAACGACCCGGTAGACATCGTGCTGGACCTGCTCCACATCGAGAACTACGACGGCAGCAGCTGCAGAGAGCGCCTTGTGTGCGACGCTCGGAGTCTGGTGTCAACTCTGCCCTACGTCTCCGGCTTGTTCGGGTAAGCCCGGCCCTCCTCATTTTTCAATTATAAATGAATATCAGCGTGAATTTCTTTACTTTCTGAGCAATCTGGTTATTACGTATAACTGGTTCGGGTAAACATGACTCTCATATGATATATTTGTACTCATTTATCAGTTATATTTGGAAATAAGCGTGAATTTCTTTGGATTTTGAAATAATTTGGTTATTTCGAATAACTGGTTCGGGTGAGCATGGTTCTCATGTGAAATATGCGCTCATTTTTCAATTATATATCAAAGTTAACTTCTTTGTGTTTTGAGTTAACATCTTCTGTTGGTTCGGGTAAAAACTTTCCTCATATTTCAATTATAAATGAAAATTAGGGTAAATTTCTTTGGGCTTCAAAATAACCTGATTATTTCGAGAACATTACTGTCCTCTCAAATATTTCTGCTCATTTTTCAATTAAATTTGATAATTAGCGTGGAGATCTTTGGGTTTCGAAATAACCTCTCCAACTGATTCGGGTAAACATGGCTGTCAACTGAAATATTTGAGCTCATTTTTCCATAATATTTGATAATTAGCGTGGATTTCTATGGGTTTCGAGTTGACATCGTCTGCTGGTTTAGTAAACATTGGTGTCCATTGAAATAAATGTGCTCATTTTAGAGACGCTTAATTCACTTTTACTTCATTACAATTAAGGTACTTACTCTACGCTGAATTAAATTTAATATCAAAACTCAGTTCCATTACCATTTGAATGTATTACATAAATAAACAAAAAGATGCAATTAAATCCAATGTGTAATTGCATTTAAACTAAAAATTGGATTGCAGTTTTACTTTTTGCTCGTTGAATTGAGTGGAAATATCTTCCACTTTGCTGCCACATTCCCGCATTGCCGTCACTTCACCATATTTCTGTCACATCACCATATTTCAGTCACATCACCATATATCTGTCACATCACCAAATTTCTGTCACATCACCATATATCTGTCACATCACCATATTTCTGTCACATCACCATATTTCAGTCACATCACCATATTTCTGCAATTTTACCGAGGAAAAGTCAATAAAAACATCAGAACGGTCTCCGTGGTGAGAGTTTTAAACTTAAATGAAATTCGCATACTTGTTGAACATGTGGAGCAATAATATCAATCTTGCTTAAGTGAAGCATCTGAAAACATTTTCGGAATCACAGTTAATTGCATTTATCCCGATAAAAATTTTAAAAAGTCTCTCGCAGATTAGGAAGCATGAACTCTTCAGGAAAGCATGCAAATTTCTCCCAGCTATTTGGAATCCAAGCGACGAGGACTAAAAAATTTACAACCCAATTTCACGTGTTTTGTAGGAAGATTATACGAGCTTACCTCTTTAATTTATTGTTTGTAGGACCACGAGCAGCAACAACAGCAGCACAAGCATCACTCGAGGCTACAAGTACTCAGAAGCTGCCGCCAGGGGCGCTGCGGGAGACGACTGCGGCGTCTACAAATGTCCATACACTTCTGCCCAGCTCGTGACCGGGTGGCTATAGAAGGCGCTCATTTTAACAGCATTAAGAAAGAAAGAAAAATCGTTTATGTAAGAAAAAACTTGATACGTGAGATGCGTTACAACACATTGGATTTTATAAATTTCTTAACATAAAGGTCATTAATTGATAGACAAATCATAAGAGGCGTTCTAGCAGACAAACCATATCGGGGCAACTAACTTGCCTAACCATGTCGGCTAATTGGCATGTCGGGAGCAACAAGATGTTATTTCCAAGGTTTTCCGTGAATGATTTTAGGCATCCGGAGGTTTGCTGCATGAATTGAATGTATTCGAGTAGAGTACAGATCATTTGATTTCTGATAAAGTATAGCAAATTACCGAAGTTTGATGGAAAATCTAAATTGAACTTAAATTCATATTAAATGATGCCTCTTCTGATCTCTCTTGGGGACACCTGTGCCTTAGTTATGGACGGTTAAACTAGCGTATAATCTAAATGAATCCTATTTTTCGCTTGAACTGGAAATAATTTTAACTGCTGATTTGTCCTATTTGGTTGCGAGATTAAACTTTCAAAATTACGCTTTTAGAAATAATCCAGGGAAAAAAACATTTTTCATTAATTGATTTCCTGGAAAAAATAGTTTAGCCTCTTTTTTGAGCAGTTAAGCCTACAGTAGGAATTACGTTTCTGCTTGTAACGCACCTTGTGTACCTACTCTGTAAAAAACATTTATTCTAGAGAACTATTTGACACGAACGCATTACTTATATATTAAGGAACAGTATTTATTTATTATTTTTAAAACAGCAGTGGTATCGTTCAATAAGTTTTCGTACTACAATATCTTCGATTTTAATTTTTCCGTTTTCGTCCTTGTGCATCGACCCATTCCATAAAAAATCAGAGATAAGAGCTATACAGAAGCAAATTTACCACTGAATAACACCAGAGATTGCTTCTCATTACGAGGTAGAATATAGGGCATTAAGTGAGTAGTTAAAAAAAGTGGCCTTCATTACTGCTGTTCAGAATTTCATCTATAGAATTCCAAACTTGAATAAAGTTTAAATCTAACCTGTAGTCACTGAATAAAATTAAGTTTTACGGAACATTTACTTTCATTAACCTGAATTTCGTAAAAATGAGTTGTTTTTATGATTGCTTCAAATCCAGTTAACGGATTGATAAATAAATCAATCAATAGGTAAATAAATATACAAATAAATGACCAAATAAATAAATCATGTTCCATCACAATAATGCAAAATGCGAATTCGCAGCTAACCCTGAATGTACATGATTCCCATCATTTAAATTAATATTTATACTCGTTTAAAATCATGGTAGTGGTTGGATACTTAAGTAAGAAAACGGATCATTCAAGTTATTAGAATTTATGTGATGTTATTTTTTCATGTGTGCTAAAGATTATCGATACGCTCAAATTTTGGTCCATGCCAAGAAATAATTTTTGCTCCACCTACTTCAATTAAAGCGGGCTTAGAAATTTTGCCCATTCATAGTGCGATATGGGATTTGAAGGAAATATAGACTTTCAAAGGAGCATGTTTTTGCTTTCATTATGTATTCCTGCTCAACTACGATATGAGAGTTAGACAATCTTTTACAGCGAGTGTATATGCGATGGACTATTGGATCGGTGGACTAATGGATCTCGTGTGTCAAGTTGCCTGTTGCTAGTCGATATGCTGAATCATAACTTGTTGCTGAAGTTAAAACTTTCGTTAAATCTTGAGTTAACTACAGTGTATATTCGTTTCGCTATCATGCTTTAATTTAGCTTAGTGACTATAAGATAATTTCACACACACAAACAGATGCATTCGTTAATGTGGCCTTAAATTCTGTCAACAAATAGATTTTTTTGTGCCCGTAGACAGGAGTGAAGGAAGGTGTCAAAAAATGTCTTGACATGACAGCAACTTGAAAATAAGAATTACTGCCAAATGAACTTTACATTTACATTAATAAAATAAAAATTCAAACATGCATCATGAAAATTATCACAACGTGGTCAAAAAATGCTACGTTTATGCAATGGTTTTTTACACACAAATTCCTGTGACAAGGAGAGAGATAGAAAATAGTTCATTATCTTAGAAGTAGGTACATAAAATGCACAACATTTTGACGGAAGATTGAGAGAAAAACATGAAAATGTATTTCCTAAGTTAAGAAATTTTAAGAGCGTGAAGGCTTATAACTACGGGTAATAAAATAAAACAGAAAAGCATTGAAAAAGAACGCCTTGAGCTGTCTCCACTCTCCACGTACATTGGCACATGAGTTATCCCCTCAGCTGTAGCCGTTGATGTTACTGAAAGTATAATGTGTCCGAGCAAATGATTCTGTTGTTAAATCTTAAACTAAGGGGTTGATATAAGGGAAATTTGAAATTAGCCTTTCTTACATACATATCAACAAGAACCAAGTAGCTACATTGGAGAACTTGCTCCACCACACATCAAATTTATGGAATTATCAATACAAATAGTGTTTGGGCAGAAGATTCTTGAGAGTCACAAACAAAAAAATGATTGTTGTACGAGGCTAACAAAAATATTTCACTACATCCATAAAACAATGGAAAAAAAAAGAAAAACAGTTTATTTACGATGAAGTTGATACGGGAAATGTATAACATTGGTTTTCATAATGTCTTAACATTAAGATCCTAGTTGATATACACACTTGGGTATCGTAATACCCATGTCAATAGTCGAAATAAATGATTGAAAGATAACCATGAAAAAATGTTTTCCCTTCATTGCGTTAATTTAGGTTTGATCACGCTTGTAAATATGAGTCATAAAAAACATAAAAACAACATAACATTAGTGACGCATTGATAAAAACGATCATGTAAGTGTGCAATTACATTGAAATATGAGATTAGGAACTTGCAATGTCATATATCAGGGATTAACGTAGAAAGTAAAGTATGTGAATTTAACTAATTCTGTGTTTAAGACTATCAGGTCGACAATTACATTTTATACACTATAAAATTGCAAGAAACATAAAGAGTGTCTCGCCAACCCGCTTCTGCGGCGAAAAACTTCCAGAACTAACTGGCACAGGAAACATAGTCTTTAGCAGACACCCTGAACGGGGTCAGTACACGCTGCAATAACAAAAACTTATGACAAGTAGGACAATAGTTAAAGAGAATGCTCACCTCGACGTTTACGTTCGAAGATTATGTTCCGGTGAACATTTCTCCACAAAAATCCGGCTGTCAAGGATTAAGCTTCCCTGAAGCGGGGCCGGTATAGGTCAGAGCACATTGTAGACATGCGCCCCGGACCACTTTTCATCGTCATCTGAGGAAGCCACCCACGAAGGCACCCTCCTCAACTTCGCTCGGATCCGTAGCTGAGGCTTCGGATTCGCTCGTAAAGACAAACGTACATT